>VYZQ01060435.1:41852-71093 GCA_013400655.1 Mystacornis crossleyi
TTATTTACTGGAATAGCATTTCTGTAAATTGACAATGTCATCTGTATTGTGCTAATTTATCAGGTTCCTTCCGCGGCTCTTACCCAGTCTTTCCTCAGACCTCCCATTGACTCACTGACATCAATATGAGGTAACACTGTTTTTTCTTTTTTATCCTTTCATGTACTTTTATACCTCTGAGGTCTGATTGTACGATGAAACCACTCTGATTAGGCTAGGCCTAACTGATTACACAAATCTCAGAACTGTGTAGCAGCAGGTCTGATGGGAATTTAGTTAATTAGTGACTAAAAAGATGTCAGCGTTTAGCATGAAGTGGATAATCCATCTTAATAAATGGAAGTGAAATGCAGTGCAGTAGAAGCACTGTTGCAAGACTGAAAAAATATTTTAGATTCTTCCTTCTTATTTGAGGTGTGTCAAGAGGTAAGACAACGGGTAATATTACACATAGTCAGTAGCTCATGAGCACAGTGCTCTGATCCTGGCTTCACAGTAGACCAGCATCCTCTGGCTATGGACTGCAGTTTGTCTCACGAATCTTTATAATCCGTTCATTTGTGTACCAGCATTTTGACATAATTCATCTGGTACAAATACAATTCTTAAAACTGTAAGATTAGGTCAGAAGAATCTTGGGTTTTAAAAGAGGAAATGTATTCTTCTTATATGGCAGAAATTTGAAGTTCATCATTGTCAAACATGTGGATGTATGTCCGCTCAGTTTTATATCCTGTACAACTTGTTGTAATCAATGTGATAAGAAGGATAAGAGGTAATAGATTTTTTTAGTCTGTTACTCTGGTAAACAAATGATCTAGTAATGCAATTTGCAAAGGCCATTAAAATTAAATCAAACTCTTTTACAGGTTATGCATAATTATTACTTTTAATTTACAAGTAGACCTGAGGCATATTTAAGACTTAGATCAATTGGATTACTTCTTCCATCTCATCTTCCATATTAAATTCCAGGCCCTAAGAATCTGTTGTATCTTAAACTCATCCCTATGTTTGAAATAAATCTGCCATTTTCTGTTAAGTTTCTTGCTGTCTTTCATATTGTTTACATATAAAGCTTTCCTGGGGTATCAGGTATCCTGGGGTATCAAAGCTTTGATACAATTACTGAACCCTGCTAAGGGGATGTTTTGGGGTACCAATAAAGACTTCTGAAAGTGAGGACAGTAGCAAAAGATCAAGAAGTAAATAAGAACATTAAGGAGCAGAGGGGTAACGAAAGTGAAGATTTCCACAGGAGGCAAGAAAAGAAAGCTGGTTGCGAGGACAGTAAGAAAGAAACACATTGTGCAAGTGTTGTGTGAATGAACAGATAGAGACAGGAAAGATGCTTTTATATCTTGGGTCTCTGCTCTGACACACAGTTCTTAGAATGGATTTGGTCAGGTACCTAATATTTCTGTCCTTCACTTTTCTATCTATAAAACATGGATGATAAAACTATTGCAAACTCACCAGGTTTTTATTGTGAGTTGTTTGTGCTATTTAGAAGCAGGGTGTGGAAGAACGGGCACCAGTATGGCAGGAAGAAGGGAAGAAACAACCAAGGTTAAACAGAGAGGAAAAAAAAAGAGAGGATGAAACTCCGGGAAGGCTGAATTAAGGCAGGCCAGTGGAAATCTGGCTGGTTCAGCACTCTCATTTTTAATTTTTTCTCCAGAGATGTTCCACATAATCAGTGTGGCTGCCTGCAGTGACATCTGCTTTGGAGGGAGAGGAAGGGTGGGAAAGTCAGGGCAATCAGCCCTTCAGCTTTTTACAATACACCAAAGTCTTGTTGAAAGTAGAGATTCCTAGGTGAGCCTCCAGGATGTGGCTTCCCTCAAAGATCTTATGGATTTAACTATTTGCAGCACTAACCCTTTGTTTCTTTTCACTGACAGCAACCTATGCCAGCTATGGTTGTTGTTCCCTCTATCAACCCCCCCGGCTTCCCTTTCAGCTGACACTGAAGATTAGATTCAAGCTCTAAGCTTGTAAAGTCTTTGAGGAAAAGCCTTAATGAGGATCTGATCCTTTTAAACTCTGATCTAATTACTGTTAGTGCAATGTTTCTATTTTGGATGCTGCAAACAGATCAAATTTGCATGTTTGAAGATGGCACTGTTCGGTGGACAAGAAGCAAACCCCACCCTGTAGGTTAAACACATTTTCATACATAAATAAAAACATGAATAGCACCTATGTAAAGCAGCTGGCATAATATCAGAAGGAGTTTGGGAACCGAGACTGGGGAACTACAGGAATACAGAAATATTTTTAGCCCTTTTTGCATGTTCACTGGTCTAAGGGTGGCAGAGGAGATTTGAGGCCACAGTGGTGTAATCTGTTAAGTGTATCAGTAGGGAATAAGGGCAAAGAGGACCAAAAGCTACAGACTCAGCTGTGACGACTGCTCTGGAGTGCACAAAAGTATTACCCAGAGCACGACTGAAACCTCATAGGCTCTAACTTAGTGACAGCAAAGGAAGGTGAGGTTGAGTTCTACAAGCCAATACTCGATCTATTTCCACAGCTCCAGTGTTTTGTGTGCTTTTATCATGTGTTTTTATCCCTGCTGGAATATGATTCTATATGCTGAGCTTCAGACAGTGTATGAGGATGCTGTTCTTGTCACATGCACTGGGTAGCTTTGCCCATGACGGAGCACATGTCTACATATTTCTGTACAAGGAGTGCTGACAGAGAAGACCTATCTGAGCTGCAGATATGGATTTGGTTGATTCACAGTCTGTGCCTGACACCCCCTATGCTTTTTTCAAGAGATGGAACAATTTTGCCTCCTTTCCTGGCTGTAAAACTGCCAGTCACTGCATGGATGCCTGTGCTGCTGTTTGGCTTGGCTGGCAGCCTTTGGAGTGTGAAATGCTACCACTGACAAGCCAGGTGTGAAGTAAATTTGCCATGTACTGCTTAATGGGGTGTTACTGTAACTTCAAACCCTCATGGTGACCACTTCTAGGTTAACACCCTTCAGTAACTAACCAAAAGACAAACAGTAAGCAGGAGAAATGTTAAAATGCTATTATGAGCCATGGTTTTGTCCAATTAGCAGACTCTGCTTTAGCCTTGACTCAAGTGGCTTGTCTATATAAGGATGTATTAGTCATTTTCTTTTTTTATTTTTCTTGACCATAAAAACAACAGATGTGATGCTCTGTGGTCAGCATAGACAAGAATGATTCATGGCTAGGCATATTTAAGCCTCCACTAGAAAACTCTCCATCTGAGACCCTTTCCACCTCTTCCCCCTCATTTCAGATAACCAGAGCCAAAAGCACCTGTCACATAATACGTCTCAAAATTCATCAGCAATTCTCTCCATATGTCTTAGTTTTGAGGTGGCTGGGAGATATCAGCTGCTCCTGCCTAGTCTCTTAGGTCTGTGTGGACTTAAGGAATGCAAAGGTAGTGATAGAGAAGAAATTCTTGTGCAGCAATGATGTGGGTGAGCAAAGGAGCAGTTATGGCTGAGCAAGGATCAACTCACATGTGGCAACTTGGTCTTGTGCAACATGTCGAGTTTGGCTCTGATATCTGTTCAATGGCCATCCCTGGAGCACATCAGTGAGGAATTCAGAGAATGTTGGAGTCAATGTTTTCAGATGAAGATGTGGAGACGGATGGGCTCAGAAAGTAAGGAACAGGGGCTGTGAAAGAGGCCAGCAGTGAGTGCTTCATCTGTGAAGTAATTGTAGGAAGAGCTGGGAAGCAGAAATTTAGGCATTGAGGTTGTGTGTGAAGCAGTCTGGGATTTGGGAAAGAGGAGAATCAGAAATCCTATTACATATGGGCTGCGGGTCTTGGCATGGGGAGCTGGATTTTGAAGAAGGGTAAGAAGAGGGCTTCCACCAGATCAGGAAAAAGAGAGGAAAAGGCTGTTATGCCATGAGTGTTTTGGTGCTAACGATGAGTCTTCTTGGCTACCCCTAATCTGTGTGGAATTTCTTGGAGCCCTAGGGAGAGTGCTCTGCTCAGGCTGGGATGTGTGTGCACACCACTGGGTGCTGTACAAGAAGCCTGGTGCTGCTTGTGAAGCAGGACTGAAAGCTGGGGCTGTACATACTGCTGCCCTCCTCTCAGTACTGCTGCCAGGTCAGTTCTCCTGCCACTTCAGTAGCACCTGGCTATCTGGTGGCCTGCCAGAGCTGCACCCCCAAGGAGTGGCCTGCTAAAGACTCTGCTGAATGGTGACTCATGAATGACAGTGAAATGTCCCAAAGAAATTAAACTGATTATCCTAGTCCCACTGAGTAAAGAAAAACAATAAGTAAGAGATATATCAGTGTTTAAAATATGTGGAAAACATAGCACAATGAAATTCAATGTAGGTAAAAATAAGCCAGTCCTTTAGAGGTGATGCAAGGTCTCCTCCCACAGAAACAAGAGACTGGTGGATTAGTAAGCTTGAAAAACTGGGATGGGGGGCAGGTAATGGAGATGAGACAGCTCTGATGAGCCTTGTCTGACAACTGATCAGATGTGAGATTAGGTATGGTAATGGGGAGCACAAATAAGACAGGCCAATGAACTTATACAGCGGAAGAGTCAGAAGCTGTAAATCACAAAGAAGGAAAGCCCTGGTTACGCACTCTTGGCTTCTGGCATGGAATAGACTGAACCCCTCCTGTGCTCTAAAGTACAAACATATACATGCACCAAGCACGTTACAAGAGCTCCAAAATTCAGCTCTTCCAAATCAGGCCAAGTGTGAAGGCTCCTTCTGGATTTTTAATTTAATAATAATTTTCTATGTCTGTTTCCTGGCACAGTCTTTAACTTCCTGATGAAGGGTTCAGAGGCATGGCTTACTTCAGTGTACAGGATCAACACATCCTTCTCCCTCATCCTGTGCCAAATCTGGCTGCTTGTTCCAATCTTCTTCTGCATGACCAGCCAGCTTCCTTTCCTCATTGTAAGCTCTCCTGTGTCAAATTTCCACTTCCTCATTCAGCAGGTGCTCTAATGACCTCTCAGTGCAAATTCCCCAGTTGGTTTTGACTGGGACTAACCTGGTCTAGTGGAAGGTATCCCTATTGTGGCAGGTAGTGGAAGGTATCACGGCAGAGGGGTTGGAACTAAATTGTTTTTAAGGTTCCTTCCAACCCAAACCATTCTATGATTCTATGATTCCCACTTGGCACTGCATCACTTTCATTTTGTCATCCGTTTCTCTTTGTTGAGGAGTTCTTCCCTTTTGCCATTCCCCATCTTCACTTGTGCTCCTGGTCATCACTCCAGATTAGCTCCATGGGACAAACTCCTCTGGGGCAGCTTGTCTAATGTCAAAGTTTTGCACAGTATGAATCTGCCCTGTTCTCATGTACAACATGGCCCTTTGTCAGGTTGTCTACTGCCTTTCCCTCAGCTGTCTATCTCATAGTCAATCATGGGATGTGAGGGACTTTCCTCATCTCTTTCTCCAGTCTCAGGCTTTTTTGTAATTCTCTCATTAGCAGTTGTCCTTCCTATTTTTCTACACACTTTCAATTACTGTCTCTTGATCCTGTCCAGTTATCAAGACATGGGAACTTTTACTAGAACCTTGGAAAGGAAATGGCAGGACTTTTCACAGTGGAGAAGACAGTAAGTGAATAAGAAAAAAAAAAATTCATCCTCCCCTTTGCTTGAGTGGGTAAGGTTTCCCACCACACATGGGCTCAAAAGCTACTCAGACTCCCTGATTTCTTTGGGATCTGAACCCATGTGGGCAACCTGTAAACAAGGGCCCAGAGTCCTGGTGTAGTGTTGGGTTTGTGCAGAGCAGGTGCCTGATATGAGCTCAGCCAAAGAGGTGCACATCTGCATATATGCCACTTCCAGAAATCACCCATGTCAGAGGCAGGGGCTGTGTGGTCAGTGAAGCATCACATAACATAAGAGTTGCTACATATGAAATGAAAAAACTCAGCCAATTACGGTGCTCTTCCTCCCGTTCTGCTATCCAAAGCCTCCCCTCTGCCGGGAGCAGTGGAGACCATCTGTCTCCTCTTGGCTCTACAACCTTGTCTATTCCTGTCTACCCTGCAGCCCTGCTGCTTGTGAACTGGTGCAACAGGTTGTCCACTCAACACCCAAGAGCATCAGTGTTCTCCTCTGTCTCTTCCTTTCTGTGTTTAGGTTGGGGCAATGTTATACCTTGTGGCAAGTTTGAGGGGAGAACTGAGAAATATAATGATTCCAGGACAAAGCGTATGGCGTTGCATCAACTTTGGGAATCTGATATCCAGTTGCAAGTGAGACCCAGCACTGAAAATCTTCTCTATTTTTGCATGTGTTCCTTCCAGTTTTTCTAAAGTAATGAGTGTGTAAACCAATCTCATTATAGGGTTGATATTTCAGTTCCTGTTCTTGTTTCTAACAGTTCCAAAAGGAAATTCATTAAATCTTTGTGGAAGATTTGTTTTGTACTTGTTGATTGTGAAAGCTGAGGATCAGAGTCAGATTTCATATACTTTTGGATGTAAAGAGCATAGTGTAATTAATCAGAAATTGTATGATCACATAAGAACGGTTTGACTTCTGAATCTATGCCAATAATGTAGCAAGATGCCACTCAGTACCTTGAGTAAGTTCTCTAAACTGCTCTGAAAAGGTTTTAAAAGTGCATGACAGGCTTTAATGATTCTAGATACAAACAGTTAAAATTCTGCTCTCTCTGAATGGGACCCTTCAAGCAGTACCCTGTCTGCCTTTTAGAGAGCCTCAACATAGAGCTGTGCTTACATGCCAGTTAAAAATCCTAAATTCAAGGGAATGGAGAGCTGTAAAAGCCACTGGCTCTGCAGGGCTACAAAGCTGGCTTTTTGTCCAGCCAACAGAGATATAGGGGCTGTGTTTTCTAACCAGTGCTTATAAAGTGCCTAATGTGGACACTGTGACCATTTGTCTCCAAAGGCTCTGTGGGGAGCCAAGTCAAACTCCTCCCATCTCCCTGAGCTTTGGCTCCAAAGCTGGAGCGTTAAGGCTATTTTAGGTAGTCTGAATATAACCCTAAGTGTGTGTTTATTATATTAGCAGGTAGCAAATGGTCAGAATTAACAATGGTACTAAGTGTAAGCTGTGGGGTTTAAAAGTTTTCAGAAGTCCAGTATTAGACTACTACTGTCGGAATTAAAAAAAAAAAAAAATACAAATATGAAAATATAGCCATACTATCAATCAGACCTTTTGAGGGTGTGGGCAAAGAACGAAGATAAGGATGAGGTGCTTGAGCTAGTGTAGCCTGAGATAAATAACAGGGCAGATGTGTCAGATGTTACCTGCTTGACAACCAGAATGTTTGCCAGGTATCAAGAATGATGAATATACAACCATCAGTTAAACTAATCATTTTTATTTATCAGCAAGAAAGCTTACTGTGCTGTTCCATGTCAATAGGCTAATGATGCAACATAAAGTGAGTTCTGTTTTCGTACAGGAGAGTTGACTTCTCCTGCTCTCCTCCAAAGAAACAGCAACAACAGAAACAGAAGACTGATGCAGGATGAAGTGAGAATTGGGGCTGCAAGTGACGGGAACGTCTAAGCAGGTCTTCATATCATGGAGATCATTTCTGCAGTGACAGACAGGTGGGGAACACAGGGGACACGCACAGGTGCCTGCCACGCTAGGCACAGCACAGACACAGACAGCTCCTGAGCCAGCCCTAAGTACTGGTGGCTGAGAGCCAAAAGCAAGCCAGGAACCATCCTCATGGTGTAGGCGATGGGGAGAGTTCCCTGATATATAGGTGCCACCTGCATGTCACCACTGGCAGGACTATGGAAGTCCCGAGTACAAAGGAAGCTCAGAGAGCACCTCCCTCTTATGTGAAGCATCTATATGAACCAGACTTACAACTTCCTTAAAACTGGAGTTATTTAGGTCTGAGGTTTTGCTTTGGGCCCCTCCCAGTGTTGACTTTAACTTACATTTGGACTGTTTATGTCAATACTACGATTTTTAACCCTAGAAAGCACCCACTTTTCGCTACTGAAGGAGACAGTTTTGATCTATTTTTCAGAAAAAAAGGTACTACAAGGATAGGCTTAAAGGTGTTAATCCAGATACTGTCCTTTGGAACTATTACAAATATAATAATGCTTGGTGCACTGACTTTTGTCAGCCTTTCTGATGAATTGTTAGCAAATGAGCTGCTGCTTCACAGACTAACATCGATTTGTTCAGCAAACTGCTTAAAATGCAAGAGATTTCAGGAATCTCCACTTTAAAAATTCAGTTTTAGTTCAGTTTGGCTTATTATTACTTTACCTTCGTAATTAATGGTAGTAATAATCAGTTGGAACATTGATAGAATAGCAATATAATTAGTAACACTGGTAGCTTTGTTGAAACCCATTGCTATTTTAAGTACACTATTTTATTTTCAGGGCATCTGGAGGCCCCAGATATATTGGGACCCCAAAACATAGGGCAGTATGTAGTCAAACAGCAAATTCTACACAAATCTTGTGATCTTGATAAGGCTTTCTTTGGCAACATCTATAAGCTTGTAACAAACTCTGACTATGGGGTTTTTTCAACTGAGGAAACATATTTACCTTTAAAAAACATCTTACTGACTTTGAGGCAGTATAAATGCCAAGTGGAGGACAAAACTCCAAACTACACCTTTGCAAAATTGTTTCTGGCAAGGATGGGAAGTGTTTCACACAACCATTGGTTGTGGTAGTGATGCCATGATGATTTTTGCTTTATCATATACCCCTTTTCTGTACCCTTTCATATACCCTTTTATACAGCTTTTATGTATCCTTAGCTTTAGCCCACATACTTGTAATTCCCAAAGTCTGATCACTAGCTTAGACCCAAAGTTCCATTAAGCCAAGAGACTAAACATCTTGGAAGCCTCGCAGTTGGGGGTCAGAGAGTCCCAGACACCAAGGTCCTCTCCAGAACACATTCCGTAAACCAAGATAGGCCCATTCAGCGGGAAGGTTCCTCAGGACGGGGGCTTCTCTTGAGCCTCTCACTGGGGAATCTGTGATAGATATGCTAATAGGCAAGGTCTATAATTGTATACGCAAATCATCGTGTGTGTGCATTCTTCGGGGTGTGCATTCTGGGGTTGTGAGTGTGTGTGTGCATTTTCCAGGGGTTTCACTTTTGGGTGTGCATTTTCGGTGTGCGTTCGGGGGTGCATTCTGCCTGGATGGGGTGCACCTAAGGATCTTTGAATAAATATCGAGGTAAAACCCTTTTTTCCACTCTAACCGTGTCGAAGCCCAGGGAAAGGCAACAGTAGCATTGATGGAGCCCTGGCAGATGTATCCAGTATCATCCACCTTTGCAGCTGGAGCTGCAGCAGAGCAGGGGGACCATGAGCTCACTGCCATGTGGAACAGCAATTGTAGGACACTACTACAATGACTCTACTTTGCTGAGCTTCCCAAGAGCAGAAGGGTCTGATTCTGCTCCTTGAAGTCATCTTCAGTTCCATCTGTTTCCAGCAGCTGCAGGTTGGGATTGCACATTTTCTCTCCCTTCGCCTTCTTGTTTGTATTGTTTTTTTGTGAAAAAATAATTTTATAATTGAGAAATGCAGTTTTGAGCTGACTCCAATATGCTTTAAATTTAACTTAAATTAGTGGAACAGATGTGATGGAAAACTTTTCCTTGAAAGATACACAAAATGATGGGGAAGCAATATGCAGCTTTTCATCTAGGAGATTTGGATACACCTTCCTTTGCTTTCTTATGGGACCTGACTGTTCCTTCAGTTGCCAGGTTGTTGAACATTTTGAGATGGTTTCTTCCCTATTTCTCATTATTAGGCTGTTGCCCTTTGCATAGAGTGATTAACTGGAACAGTGAAATGTTTTCTGGATCCCTCTACCCCAGCTTAAATGATCTCCTGTACCGTCAGTTCCTGGGCCCTGTTTCCTTCCATGGAGCACTGGGCTGTTTCACAGCTGTTTCACAGTTCAGTGGGAGACTGGGGGACACCTCCTCATAGCTCTCCCAGGACCCTTGGGCTGTGGAGCATGTCTTGGCCTCAAACCCCACACAACACCTGACTGCAGGTCACTCCATCTATGCAGCATTTTCATTAGTTTCATTAACTGCCTGCCTTTCTGCCACTGGATTTTATCTATTCAAAAATCATCCATGAGTCTTACAAAATTGACAAATGGCAGGTGAGTTCTCAGCCTTGTTTGCTGCCCGGTCTCTCCTCCATTTGCTTTGCCATGTGCCAGGTAGTAGCTACACTAAAGAGAGAGTCAAGCTAATAAGAGCATTCTTTCTCTCTGCTTAAGGGGAGATTAAATAGAGGTATATTTATCCTTTACTGAAATGGAGTTCATCCCGTATTTTTTTGAATGATAACAGATTCACCCTCGAACAAAGACTTTGGGGTGCATCTGAGTATTTTTGTTGACAACCTGGCAGTCACTGTGTGGTCCCTCCTGCAGTCCTATTGCACTGACCTCTACGGTACTCTTACTGATGTCCTCTCTTAACTGCCTGCATTGCTGTTTGGCACATTTATCAGTAAAGTGACTTGAATTCTAAGAGTTTTATGGACTAGAGTCATGCTGCTATTCCTAAAAGTACGTTTTCCTCAGATCTGTGGAAAATGATAGCTGCAAAATGTCAAATTTAGAAGAATGTGGGTGGAAACCTGAATTTTGTCACTTACGCTTACTGCTTCAGCTGGCACTAAACGAGAGTTTTCAGCTCCCCGCTCCCTCCCTCACCTCCTTCACGGCAGCAGAGTGTGATTGTGCCTAAATATGATGCTGTGACGGGGTCACGGTGAACTCCTCTTCCCGTGGTCCAGGTGGAACACAGTGTACGGAAATGCTGTTACACAAACATAAGCGGTTTACACTTGCAAATGTTACATCCAGCTATGGTTACAGGGGAAGGGTTTCCGTGATGCATTCTTGGTCTTCTGACATGTTGCAACCATTTATATGCATGCTGAGGTAGAGGCGGGGGAGTTTTGGGGGAGCAGCAGGTGTTTTGGGAAAAGCTGCTTCCTCTCACACACCTCTCCAAAGCCCTCCATACAGGGGATCATGTGCCATGGGGCTGCCCTTCGCTGAGCAGTGGGAATCCGGTCCTGTAACACCAGTGCCTGTTCTGGTTCCTTGTTGCTTGAGAAGGATGTTTTACTTTAAGGCAAAGATTTTGTGTGTGGTTCACAGAGAATGTGAAAGCCAATTTGGGAGTATTATATAAGCAGAAGTAGAGATATTCCAGGCTCTGTGGTTTGCGAGGATGATGCGAGGAAAGGCTCGAAGCCTGCTGAAAATTGATGAGTGTAACCACGCCAAGTATATGGACACCCTGAAAAAAACACTTGGCAAGGTGCCCTGCTACGGTTTGTGGTACTGATGCAGGAGCCTGGCTGGTGCCATTGGGTGGGGATTACCAGCTCCCAGGAGAGGTCTGGCGGGTATCCTGTCTGCTGGGCACTCATTCTACATGCCATGAACCAAAAACTAATGTTCTCCAAGTATTTAATCACAAGTCACACCCTTGGGCCACTTTGTCAGCTCTTTCTGACATTGTTCCAGTGTGCACTCTGCCTGTCCTTCTTCAACCCCTCCTGAATGGCATGTCTTGTTTCTTTTTGTACCTGGGCAGGCTAATTGAAGTGCCTCAGTCAATATTCTAACTCTATTTCTGCCATACAGCCTTGACAGAGCTGTAAGGACCATGGTAACAACACAGACTTCATGGCAAGGCCCCTGCTATGAACTATGCTCTGTGACTCAGCTGTGGCCTTCCAGTACCGAAGGGAGCCTACAAGAAAGAAGGCTGGAGAGATGATTTATAAGGGCATGTAGTGACACAACAAGGGGGCATGGGTTCAAACTGAAAGAGGGTGTTTAGATTAGATATTAGGAAGAAATTCTTTACTGTGAGGGTGGTGAGGCATTGGAACAAATTGTCTGGAAGAGCTGTGGGTGCCTTATCCCAGAAAGTGTTCAAGGCCAGGTAAGATGAAGCTCTGAGCAACCTGGCATAGTGGAAGGTGTCGCTGCCCATGGCAGGGGGGTTGGAACTAGACGATCCTTAAGATCCCTTCCACACCAAGCCATCCTGTGATTCTATGTGCATGGAAAAGTCTTGCCTGACACGCTCCATCAGTTGTCCATCCTGCCCACTGTTTGTGGATCCTCAGATACAGCATATCTGGTTGTGGAGACTGGGCTTCATGACGAGAGTAAACCTGTGGAAGGTAATTCAGAAGAGATCCATGCCTGTGGTCAATGATCTAGAATTCCTGTGCTGTGAAGAAAATCTGAAAGAGAGGCCTGATTTAACGGAAAGAAGAGAGGGCTGGGAGTTAGGGACTATGATAACGGCCTTCAGATATCTGTAAGAATGTTGTATAATGGAAGGAAACCATCTGCTTTCCATGTCCATGGTGAGGAAAGGTTTGGTTGAAAGAGCAGCAAGGAAATTCAGGGTTAGATCAGTGATGGGGAGAGTGAAATACTGCAGAAAATTGCGTGGGGAAGCTGAATCCCCAGCTTCTGGTATAGGTTGGACACAGAGAAGTATGCAGATAGGGGTGACCTTGATTTGGAGAAACTTAATGACTAGCTTAATGATTCTGTGTGAGAAAAATAGCTGATGTGACACTGAGTGTAGGGTTTTATAGGTGTAGAAAGTGAACAGAATCTGGACCAGAGTGGAGGACCAGAACACAGGGAGCCCATTCAGATGCTCACAGACAAGAACTCCTTAAAAGTACATGAGGATATCCCCCCAGCTTTTCAAAGCCTTTTTCTACATGTTGTCCTTGTACTCTGAACAAGTTTTAGGAACACTGCTGTGGTTTCTTTGAGAAAGGCATGTCACAAACCATTGTGTTTGAGTACTGAGCTGAACTTCCTTAAGGTATGGATTGTATAGACTCAGTGTTCAGTTTACATCTACTGAATCAGGACCAGGAATAAACCAGATGAAGATCCAGTGTGGGTAAATTTTTTACTTTGTTTATGTAAGATTTGGCACGGTTGTCTGTAAAGTTCATCTCTTTGTGAGAGCAGAATTTGTCTATTGGAAAGCAGGCATGGAAAGTTTTAGAAGCAGTCATATGAACTTCAGAGCTGAATGAAGTTTGTGAGTAAATGATGCTATGCTGTGTTTGATTAGTTGGGAACAGCCAGTGGGAACAGCCCCACTGTTACAGAAGTTGCTGGAGACAGTCTTCATAACCATGTCAGAATTTCCTCACCTGTCTCAAGTGTTTTACATTGATGTGGTGGAATGTGAGAAAGGGAAAAAAAACCCAGCCAGACTCATCCATTTCCAAGAGGAACAGTGGGGAAATAAATATCAGTATTAAAAAGCTCTGTTGGCCTTTTCTCTGAGAATTTTTGCATCCCCCACATTGTGACACGGATTAAAAATTTGGCAGGATGGTGGTCTTGCATCAGGGATGTACCTCGGTATCTATGTGGAAATCAGCCAGTGCTTGCAAAACTCTCATCCCTTTATAAAGAACTGGCTTTGTGACTTACATCCATAAAAGCTTTGCTCCTTCCTGCATGGCAGGAGCAACTGAGGGGAGCAACTGAGTGAACAGGGGTTTTCCCCCAGCCTGACCACTGCCTCCCCTGTCACGTCCATGTCCAAACACGGACATTGGGACTGGACTTCTCTTGCAGTCTCAATGCTCTTGCAAAGGGGAACAAAGACAAGCTTTGGAATTGCTGAGTGAGAGGTCTGGTTGGGGAAACTTGGGCTGGGTGGGCTGGATAGCCAGTGGGAAGGGACTGAGGAGGAAAGTGACCATTTAGCAGGAATCACTGCATGACTAAAAGGATGATGGTGTTGTGGGGTGGCTGAGGTTGGAAAAAACATCACAGAAAGAGGCTTGGGAGCTAGAAGGGAAAGCAAATATGAGTTGTGGTTCTCATTGCTTGAGGAGAATGTGCTTACTCCCATTCTCTTGCTCTTATGCAAGAAAATATAATTAAATATAAATAAATACATTCCCTGAATATGTGCATAGGAAATAAACTACAGATGGAATTAGTCTCATACAACTGTATACCTTCACCTGAACTAGACACCTATGGTCCCTTAACAGGCAATGGAGGGCAATTGGCACTTGTTGAGACTGACTCACCTGGCTTATTTTAGACATCTTGTTTGAGCATCCTTCGGGTGACAGTTTCATCTGGAAATGTCTCCTCTGTAGAGATTCACAGCTGGGTGAAATGAATCCCATCCCTTAGTCAGGACTGGTGCCAAAGACATGGCAAAATGTTGCCCTGAGCCTGGGTGGCACGGTGCTGGGTGGGGTGAAACACAGCAGACCCAATAGCCTGGCTCTGCAGAAGGCTGTCCCCATGCCTGGCTGGAGGATGCCATTCAGGGAGGAATATGCTCCACTTCAGGCTTTTCCCTGAGAGCTCTTGAGCTCCAGCAATGCAGGTCCCTCTCTGCAAGAATTCAGAGCAGGATTCAAATACAATCACATTGACTTCATACCTAATTCAGTAGAATGACTCTACCAAGTCAAGAGCATTTGGAAGAATAAAACTCAGCTGTCTTAGTTCTAGTGGCTTACAAATAATTTTCCTAACTACAAACTCCAGGATTACCATGGCTGGGAATGGTGCTTGCTTTCCCTTTCTGTCTCTGTATGCATAATAGGGGAAAAGGAAATGGAGGCCAGTGTGCAGTCTTGTACTCCCTGTTATTCTCACATTTGCTTGATATTTTCCATTAATTCCTGCGTTTAATGTGTCAGCGCCTTTGTTTTCCTTTCCTCTCTTTTGGGGAGGCTAATGGTGAGGACTGTGTTATTATTAGGTTTGGCATTACTTGACTAATTTTTTTCTTCTCTGCCTCTGTGTGATTGGGATTTGGTTTTTCCTGCCTCTGCACTGTAGTGCTGTATTTGTTTTTACAGTCAGTACCTTGCTGTGCAGTTGTTTGAAGAAGAAGGCGAGCAGGCACGTTCCCTGGCCCTTGTTTTGTGAGACTCTTTCAGTTCCCTTCTGTTTTAGTAACCTGGCCTGCCTCTGTCTTCTGACCTTTTCCTCCTCCTCCTCCATCACTGTTGGATGGATGTGAACTAGTCTCCTCTCTAGGACTGCTGGCATTAGGATTTCAGGTTGGTTTGGGTTGACTGAGAATAATGGTTGCTGAGGTAAATGTTTGTATGGAAAATGCCAACACCTCACACCGCAATCCCCCTAAGCACTTTGTAAGTTCTGAAAACAGGTTCGGTGCTGGGGAGTCAAAAAACTGGGACATTTTGTCATTATTCACTTCAGCTGAGATGATTATGAGCAACTGCAGCCAGTTAGAAGCTGAATTTTAAGGGTTAAACAAATGAATTTGCCCAGTTCAGCTCCCGGTATTGCAGTTTTGGTTTTGTGTGGCTTGAGGGAAGGGCTCTGCCTGCATCACCCACAGCCGCCAGGAAGCATGACCACCTCAGCTCCACCCAAAACCAACTTTTTCAACTCCACATTCATTTCACACTACAGAACAACACGTTCCCTCCACCAGCCCAGCCCTTGGGTCTTTGTTCAGCCAGACTGCCACTGATGGTGGTACAAGTCTCTTTGCACAGAGAGCGGGTGATAGAACCTTCTACTTGCAAACCTCTGGATCGGTGGATCGGTGCCAGCCTCCTCCACAAATCACGTCTCTCCTCCTCCCCACTCCCCACCCCTGGAAAAAAAGCCTCTCTTCAGACTGCCTGAGAGCTGCTGGGGGCTGAGCCTGCCCTGAGCATCCAAACAAGTTGCATCAGTGCTGGTACAACCCCTTTTATCATTAGGAGGAGCAGGGGGACTGCCAAGGTCGTCTCCCTCTAGGCGCTCTGTGCTATCTAGAAGGCAGGATGGAAGGAAAGAAATTGTTGTCACTGGAGCAAAACTTTCTGGATTTGCAAATCCATCTACCTACTTGGATGACCCTAATCATCATAGTATCTGTATAATTAAATCCTATTTCTAATTTATCTTTTTCTCAACCCACCTTAAACTCCTTGCTGTGCTTGATTTCTCTTCTTTGCCTATCAGTTATCACTTGGCTGTATAAAGCATCTGGCAATCCAGTTTTTAGAAGGTGAAGTGTTTATTGTCCCCTGAAGGGAGGGAGCTCTGGGAGGCAGGATGGCAGCCAGCTCTTTCCTGGCAATCATGGGAATGCCAATCTGGAGCTGCCAGTCGGTGGGTGGGCGTAGCGCAGCTGCCTCCTTAGGCTGGGTCCAGCCTGTTTGCAAATCTGGATGAGGGGAGGAAGCTGAGGGTGACCAATTCTCCTTCTGTGCTACAGTTAAGTCCCATCTCTCCCTCCGAATCCATTCTGATAACAAGCTGGCATCTGTGCTTTGGTGTATCAGAGAGTTATAAAGCCAAAGCAAACAACAATTTTCAGAAAAAGTTCTTTCCATGGTGCACGTGAGTGGCACAGATTTTTCTCCCATTCGTCCCAAGCTGTATGTGTCAGATGTGATTTCCATATGGCATCTATATCTCTCATACACCCACACTGGATGTATGCACTGGTATACCAGTGTCTGTGCTGAACCACAGATAAATGCTTCGCATTCCTTAGTCAACTGGAAACGGTGTGTGTTTGGTGTGTGTGTGGGGATGAAGCCCAAGGAATATAAAAACAGGCATATGGCATTTTTTAACTCATTGCACAGATAAAAAAGAGAAATAAATTTAAGGCAACATTCTAAAATGGCATCAATCATTGAAGTAAACTTACTACTGAGAGAAACCAAAGTGGAGGCTGCTGCATCAGCCTACAGCTCCAAGCCCAGCACCTTGCCCCTGTAGTTTTTGGTGCTCCATGCATGACAAGATTTCAGGCGGTGTCCCCTCAGATGAAGGCTTTGGAGCACGCAGCTCTTTCTGACACACTAGCATGGCTTGGACACCCCAAAATGCTCCTTCCCAAGCATGTGGACACCTCCAGTTTGATTTACTGAACTGAAGTTGTTGGTTGAGTACAAAGCTGGCACTTTCTTCCAAGGCAAGAAGCGTGCTCTGTACATGCTGTGGACCTGATTCAGTTGCCTAAACCCAAACATCTCGTGCCATCTGAGGCATCCTTGGGTGCTTGGGATGGCCTCTGGCTGTCTCTTCAGTAGGGTACTGTTGTCCCTGTACCAGTGCCTCAGATGCTGTTGGCAGCTGGAAATGGCACATTCACCTGTACCCAGGCAAATGAATCAAGCTCTCAGCCTTGAAACAGCAAGCTGTGCTAGTGGAGAGGCTGAAGCTTCTCAGACGAATGGTCCAGTGAAGTTATGGTCCACAAGTGTTTTAAACTGAAGGCCTTCAGTGCAAAGGTTTTGAGCAAATTGTTAATGTGGAAAGTGTGTCTCTGCCCATGGCAGGGGTTTGGAATGAAATTATATTTAAGGTCCTTCCTAACCCCAAACCATTCTATGATTCCATGAAAGAAGAAGAGAGAAGAGGCCATTGAAGAGGCAGGGTGAGTCCCTTACATAACAGTGTGAGTTTTTCTGTATCACACATGAAATTCTGGTGCTGGTAGTCACAGCATAGCAGAGCTACTATCTCTGCCTGGAGATACCTCCTTTCTTGGAAATACTTTCATCACATGTCCTAGTAAGATGCCCCTAGGTATGATCTTGGATCAAGCAGATTGAAATGTGGGGAAATCTCTCTCTCTCCCAGCATGGGAAGAACCAGAGAGACTACTTACAGATAATGAAGTGGAAGTAGCCGGAGAAAGGCCAGGGGAATTCCAGGGCAGGAACATCCCTGTGGGGTTCATGGGACTCCTGATTTGCTCAGGCAGTGGCAGTGGCCACAGATGAGGCTGCACTCCTTGCACAGCTCTGGGGCATCTGCAAAAGAGTGCCACCACCAGCAGATACCAGCATGTTCAGGTGGTCTTGTTGAGTGGTCACGCAACAAATGACAGAGTCTGGGAGATGCTCTTCTGTCCAGCGCAACAGGAGCTAGAACAGGAAGGAGAACAGCCCAGAATAAGGCACAGCTGGTGCTGTGCAGAGCCAACCTGAAGAACAGCTGTATATTTTTGGGAAGTAAACCTCGGTCTTTGGGAGACTCCCATCATTTTTGAAAGGAGGATCTTCGGCCTGTCTTCCCCTTGAAGGGGAGACAATGGCCTTTTCTGAGCTCTTTCTGCTCCTAGTTGCCCGAAGACCTTTATCTCATGCTGCTTTAGAGAGTACTTGGGCCAGGTTAGGTTTTACTGGCTGAGGGCTAGCAGGAGGGAGAACCCCTTGAACAAAGCCTTTTATCATAGAAAACGTTAAATTCATTTGGTCCCTTTGGGACAAGTGAAGCTATTGATGTTTGTTCAATGAATTTGAAATAGTAAAGGGAAACCTTTTCTGCTTTTGCCCTGGAGTTTTGTTTTTCTAGGCAGAGAGTCTGAGGTTCAGATAGGATGCCTATGAAAGGAAATAGGCAGCCCATGTAATAAAGCACTGGTCTGCGTTATGATAAATGCAAAAAGATTAAGAAGCAAGAGGAGATAGACTCTGGCACCTGTCTTTATTTATTTTGAAATGCCTTGAGGGGAAAAAGAAAGACAATAATAGACAAGTGGTCTGGCTGTCTTGGGGAAAATGGGGCAAGGTGCCAAAACTTGCATGCTTTCCACCATCTCAGTAGGGAAGAAAGCTCCCAGAAACTTGCTGCCCAGGGCACATTTGTCCTCATTTGTGCTGGAAGTTGGAGGGGAAAAAAAACATGTGTGAGAGATGAAAGATGCACAGATGAGCCTGAGATCTGATGTCAGTGAAACCCCATGGGCCAAGGTGCATTGCCTCTCTCTGGCTGTGAGAGTTGGGCAGGGCTAGCTCACCACACAGTAGCTGCCAGTGCTGCCAGTGTGTGCTTCCCTCCCCAGATGGTCCCTATTCTGTTCAGACTGCCAGCATCCCCACTTCAGCCAGCCCAGTGCTGTGGCCTGAGAAGAGAAAACTTTAATGGCAATGTGGTCACGCAACCAGGAGCAGATCAGTGCTTGTGGGTGTGACCACACCTCACTGCAAAAGCAGACTGGAGAAGGAAACACGTCCTAAATAAAGGCTGCGTTGCAAAGGCTGCAGTGAGGCACAGGACTTGGGGTTCCTGTCCGCCTGTTGGGAGCAGTGCAGTGCACGAGGCTTGAGACAGCTCTGCTGTGATCGGGGTGGAAGCACGACTGCTCATCTACAGCCACACGGTGTGTTGCGTGTCTCTTGGAGCAGTTCTGGTATAGCAGGGTGTTGCTTCCTGGTCAGGCACTGCGGAGGACTCCCAGTGGATCTACAACCAGAATATGCAATTATTAAGCAAAAGAGTTTTCCTTGGTTGATGCAATCAACAATAATGCATTGAAACTTCAAACACAAAGTGCTGAAATGTTAACTAATTTTTGTTACTCTGTAAAACAGCATGGCTTCAAATGCACTGATGAGTACATGGGCCCATATGGGCCTCTTTATTGGTTAAATGTCTAATTGGTTTTCTCTTTTTGTGGAATGTGAATTGTTTCATTGGAAGAAGCTGAAAGATTTGAAAATCACGAAGAAATCTTAAGGCTCAGATGCAAAACCGTTCAACAGTGCCATAACAAGTAAGTGCAAGCCATTGAAGATCCATGAGTGCACTTTCAGTCTTTGACAAATACAATGTATTTTTATTATCTAACCTTAGCTCACAATGAAATAGAATTCAATCAGATGACTTTGCATGTGCCATTGGCCAAAGCTGCCAATTTAACTGATAACACACTGGAGGTGACTTGAACTTGGGCCTGAGCTCACAGCGATCAGTCTCTAATATTATGTGGAAAATTCGGTGCTTCTTTTATTTTTGTGCAAACCTGCCCAAGAGAAAACTTGCTTCTGAGTTTTGAGTTAGTAAGGATGGACCAAGAAATGTTCTCTCATGGAAGCTGCAGAATGAGTTGTAAAATCCAATGTATCCTAAAATGTTTTCTTAAAGAGTCTGATCCTTGCAAAAATGCACTGCCAACAACTTGGTATTGAACTCAAATACATTCACTGCATAAACCCTAAGAGAGCAATATGCAATATAGTAATTTCTCAAAGAGCAATGTTCCTGGTGGGAATTTATCTCACATGCTGGCAATTCTGTATTTTGCTGGAGCAGGTCCAGGACAGACGAGCTAATGCCCTATGTAGTCTGTTTTCATATTGAGCAAACCCTGCTGAGATGCAGGAAAACAGTGATTTAACCTGATAAGCTTGCAAAAGGGAGCTGACTCACCTAGTGCCATGAAAAAAGGATTCCCACACTGTGATACACCTGAAAGTCTTGAACTTGTACAAGCCCAGTTCCTCACCCTTTTCCTGGAGGTGCTGGGGAATCACCAGGTACTTCTCTGGGCCAGGGTAGAAGCTGCTACATTTCTATCACAATACAAGTCCCTCCTTCTAGTGGTTGTGTCCATGCAGATGAAGATGGCCAGTGCTGGTACAGTGTTTACAGGGCCAGATGGCACAAGACATTCCAGCAAGCTCCACACCTAATTTGGATGAGAGCAGGAGCGTGGTCATGTAATTTAATTTTAGATTTTATCAAGACTTAGAGTGGAATTTGGGGATCAAAGATGTGGAAGGATTTAGTTCGGGATAGGTCCCACAAAGGATACTAGATTGCTGCTTTGAAACTAGACCCAGAAAATACTGGTCTTACCTTGCTCTCCACCAGGAAAAGAGCAAAACATAAAAAAGTTGGTTTGGATCTTACCTGAAGCACAGTTTGAAGCTCAACAAGAGGGCACCCTCTCTATCTGCCAATTCTTCTGCCATTTCTCCTGTCTGGAGCAGAGCAGCTATTCCAATGACAGGGGATGGACAATGCTCGTGGTTGTGATCAAGCCTGGGCTTTGCTTTGCAAACCATAGAATTATTAAGGTTGGAAAAGACCTCTAAGATCATCAGGTCCAACCTTTAACACAGCACTGCTGTGTCTACACATTTTTTGAACACTTCTAAGACAGTAATTCTGTCACTTCCTTGGGCAGCCTATTCCAATGCCTGGCCACCCTTTCAGTGAAAAGATTTTTCCTTTTATCTAACCTAAATCTCCCCAAATGACCAAAATGGTCACTGATGGTACCTTGCTTCAGTACATGGAACATGATGGACATGACCAGGCCCAGGTTTTTTCATGTTCTTGTGCTCTGGCTTCTTCTGAGAAGGGGAGCAGACACTCATCTGGCTTTCCAGCAGCTGTAATCAGGCTGTGGTCTCCTCACCAGGACCTGGAATGCTGTAACTTGGTCTTGTCCCTTTCTCTGGAAGTGTTGCTAAACTGGAGGGCCAGTGAAGTCTCTTTGTTCCCCATGAATGTGGCAGTGTCTTCTTGGCTTATGTGCTGGTAGTTCATCTGGAGTCTTGGCACTTGGAAAGGAAGAAAAGGCAGGCTGTATGTTGGGGCATGTCATAAAAAGGTTTACCAGAGAGGGCTACCTGTTGCCAGAAAGTATGTGGAGAAAGTTTGGACACTACATTTTAGGCCAAAGAGCAGCTTCTTCTGACATGCACTGAGGAAGTCTTCCCTGGGAAATTATGGGTACAGGTAAATCACAGTCCTGGACAGAATACAGCTCTTGGGTAAGCCTGGAGATTTTCTGCTAGAGATAATTCTGGCTGTTTTCCTAATTACATGTACATTTAGATGATTTCCCTTGCAGTTTCATGATCCAGAATGAAGGTAACAGTGGTTAGTTCTAGAGGAGGCCAACAGCCTGTGAGAGGAGAAGTTACAAAAATAAGAAAAGAAGAAATTTTTACTTGGAAACTATTCTGTGACTGAAATTTCTTCCTGCAAATTTTTGCATTGAACTATACGCAGCTTGTCTTATGCTTGAATAAGCTTGTCTTGAGCTTGAATATAATCTTCCTCTGCTTGGCCAGAACAGTACATGTCTAATAAACACCTGATGGATGATTGCCAGGCTCTCTGTACCTTCCCCAGCAGCAGCTGGATATCAGCAGTTTGCTGCCCTCGTGTCTCTGCTAGGCAACTGGCAGGCTGCTGCAGAGGAGACCCTGTCCACAGCGTTGCTCTACCTACCGTGTCTCACTTGCGGGCTACAAAAATGGTGATGGGCCTTGAGGAGAAGCCACACAAGGAGTGGCTGAGGTCACTGGGTCTGTTCAGCCTGGAGAAAAGGAGACTGAGGGGAGACCTCATTGCAATCTGCGGCTTCCTTGTGAGGGGAAGAGGAGGAGCAGGCACTGATCTCTTCTCTGTGGTGACCAGTGACCTGAGGGAAAGGCCTGAGACTATGTCAGGGGAGGTTTAGGTTGGATATTTAAAAAAGGTTCTTCACTGAGAGGGTGTTTGGGCACTGGAACAGGTTCCGCAGGGAAGTGGTCACAGCACCAGCCTGACAGAGTGCAAGAAGCATTTGGACAGTGCTCCCAGGCACAAGGTGTGACTCTTGGGGTGTCCTGTGCAGGGCCAGGAGTTGGACTCAGTGATCCTTGTGGGTCTCTTATAATTCAGGATATTCTATGATTCTATGATTCAGTGGGAAGAGAAAAGGAGAAATCAACATCAAAAAAGCAAAGCCTGAAATCTGACAGAACTGATCAAGTCTGCTTGTTTCAAGATGCAGCGAGTGTTTGTAAAGGAAACGGAGGCCGGGGATGTAATTGTGGCACTCACACAGGGACCCCCTGAGTGAAGGCAGCTGCTCTGGCTTCAGACCTGTGCTGCTGCCTCAAAGTACCCCCAGCCTTTTTAGTCCCTAAGTACGGTAATCCACCGGTGAAAATCAAGTGTGGCCTGCCTCTATAATGATCAGTTGAAAGAGAGAAAAAACTTTCTGTTTTGTAAAGTATGTCTCTGAGTCATCTGCACAACAAGGTATAGGAATATTGGTGCAATTTGTGCAAAAATTCCTCTGGCTGTGATGTAAGATGCAAAGTGATTTTTTTATCTTTGTTGTATGCTCTCACCTCTAACAAATTCCCAATACTTACCACATAAGAAGATTAGGTTATTTAGGTTATCTAAGTACTTTTTTGGAAACCCAGGATACCCTGTCATATTACCCAAATCTAAACTCAGTATTTTATACCCTGAAGTCATGTCTGGTCTTGTTTTACTCATTAAGTCCAAAGAATAAGGTGTTCCCACAGTCCATACACCTGGCAGGATCCTCAAGCAACATCTGCCTTGGATTATATTTATGCAAGGAAGGGCAGCGAAGTTGCTGTGGTAGTGTCTGAGGGGCTTAGACGATCTCTCAGGCTTGTCTTCTCTGGAGCAGACAGGAGCAACACTGTTGCCATACTCTGACCCAGCAAATTCACCTCCTATATGACTGACCTTAATTCGCAGCCAAACCCAGTCTACAGCCATTTGGGACAATGACTAAACTTCTGCAAAACAGTCCAGTGACACCTGAGAGAGGGTGAGCAAAGCCAGCAACCTGTGTCCTGAGCTTTGAGGCTGCTATGGCATGCCTGGCACACTGTGTTTTGTGGTACAGAAGACACTCAGCAGCCATGGCAATGGGTTGTGACCCTCCAATAGGCACCTTTGGGCTGCAGGTCCTGATGGGACACGTCCTTTGTTGCAGCTGGCTGGCAGAGGCTCCACCAACCTGCCTGGTTTGTAAGGTGTGGTGAAAGACAGAGGCCCCAGCACTTCCCTGCAAGTGGTAGAAGACTTGCCTTGCCTGGGGGTACTGTGGCATTAGGGTGGCAAATGATGGTGGGTGTTGTAAAAAGATTTTCATGCAACTGCCTTTGCCTCTGTGACAAGCAGAAGCTGCTAGATGGAAAACATTTTGTTTCTGTTTTGATTATATAGTAATATACACATACTTGAGGCTTATAGTTCAGCTTTCTTCAGGATAGTGGAACACCTATTTAAAAAATGCACAAGAAGGGGGAAATATCTGTTTCAATGTTAATACTGAATATATGCACAGCATTTAATTATCTAGAAGAGTAGGAAACAAGAGAGGTTCTGAGAGGTTTCAATACCACTGTTTGGATTCACTAGCTGATCTGTTGCCAAATGCGCTGAAGAAAACTGGAATGGGATAAGATAGGAACTTGACCAATTGCCTGTGCTTGTAGACAGAACTGCAGATCCCCTCCTTCAAAAGAGAGATGTCTGTCTTGGAGGAACTGCCCGTTTTGAACTAATTTGAACTAATAGGGCAGTGTTTCATGCCGATGAAGTGAAGAAGTGGGTGGAGATTACACATAAAGAGGCTACACCAGTAACGAGGCAGTTGATTGCATAGTCTGCCTGTCGGTCTCTTGTTGGTGCCTCTAGTCAAGCTGGGCCCTAGCTTGTGTGTTTCACTGTGTGCACAGAACACTGATGTTCAGCTAAAGCGTCAAAATACTGTTGAGGAAACCCAGACAGTGTAGGGGATCAAACTGTCTCCTGAAAGGTTCCTAAAACACCGCTGGCTTCCGACTGTTTTCACCAATGAACATCATCGAAGTCACTGGCCTACAGAAACTCTCAAGCTCTCAAATAAGAGAAGGTCCTCTCCCCTGGAAGGGTTTCCTTATGACATCATGCTTCTGTGTAAGGAAAATCCCTCCCACAATTAACAGTAGTCAACAAAGTGCTTTTGAGATGCCTGTGGATCATAATCCAGCCCTAGCTGATATTTCTGGAAGGTTTGTTCCCATTTTCTGTACCATGGGGTTTTTTTGAGACCCACTCTTCCTTCATGCTCTTCATGTGATGGCTTGTGTGTTTCAAGCCATTCTGTGGGTGGGAAAGGCAATGTTTTGGAACTGCAGCTTAATTATAAGCAGCTGATGACGGCAGGACTCTGGAGTGGTTTTCTTGATTGGTTAGGGCTCTGACTTTGAAGGTGGGTGGTTTTTGTGTCTGTTTCTGTCCTGAGTCATTTTTATGTCACAGCAAGCTCACTCCAGGGTATGTCTTCACCAGGCAAAGTAGTGGCAATGTTGAAAACAGCACACAGCTGTTCCTGATGAGGACACAGCAGGATCTCTCACAGGCACCTACCCTTTATCTCTGCAGGTAGCATAGAGGGGGAGCAACCTTAGCATCTAGGCCCTAGAAGATGTGTGGTATTTATGTACCAGTTTCATCCTTCTTGTCTTCAAAGGCTGATGAAGCCATATGCTGTTTTGTTCTCATAAAAATGCATTAGAAGTGTGCAATATAGTGAGAAGAAAAAGCACTGGAGACCAAAATGTGGATTTTGGTGCTTCTGCTCAGTCAGTATGAACCTATTAGCCTATGCTGAAAGAGCACAAGAGGTTTCCACAGACCTAGGGCTGCTACAGTAGGACAGTGACCAGTGTCACAGGGCTGCACTGCAGCTGGTGGGTCATCTTGTCCCCGTCGCCTTTCAGGGAAGGACACTACAAATTGAACATGGAGAATGTTGCAGCTATGGAGCAGCACTCCAATACCCATGTTATGTGTTAAGGGAGGTGAGGGAGGACTAGGAAGGGATCCCAACCAGTGTAGTGCTGGAGGTTCTGACACCTGCACTTCATGCCTGGTAGGGCAGGACAGACCAACTTCTGACAGTGGGCAGGTCCTTGGTTCCAGGTGCAAGGAAGGCCTACACCTGAAAACCAGAAAAGGTGTTAGCAACAACACCTGGTGTGAGAGTCCCAACTTAGCTTGTTTTGTGGTTCTGTGATTCTGTGTGCTCTGGGTTTTCTGGTGAACAACACTCAGTGGAATTGACCATCCATGATAACCACTTATATCATTAATGTTTGCTGTAGGAAAAAAAGGAAAACTTAACAGTAAAATCGCCTTTAATTTTTTTAACAGAGGTATTTTGCTTTTCTGGGAAACCTTGGTGATCTCTATTGGAAAAAAAAAAAAAAACAAGAGCAAATTGTGCAAGACATCTCAAAAGAACACCGATCCAAGCTTTCTGCCACACCATGTGCTCAGTGACTGCAACATATTTCATATTTTACACAAAACCTATTAGAAAAATGCTCAGAGTCTGTTTAAAAATAGCATTTCTCCACTAGTTTTTTTTAATCTGCCTTACTTTCTAAGAGCGAAGTATTTTTTCCCCTCAGGATAGCTATCTCAGTCTGGCAGGGAATAATAGTTTACGGCCAGTAAAAATGTTAGCTCAAAATGTCCATCAAAACTTTAAATGTATATAATAAGATTATGGTTTTAAAGTCACTAGATCTGTTATCTGGAAAAGTTTCTTCCATTCTTAAAGGCATTACTGGTTTGTGAGAGGTTGCTTCTGATTAAAATAGACTCGTAATTCATTTAAAGAATGTCCATTGTATTTTGGGAATTTCTAGGAGGGAAATGGGCTCTAAAGTAAAGAATTTTCATCTTTCACTGATGTCTAATCTCAGCTCTGAGTAAATTCTAAGAATTCATCCTAGTGCCAATTTGCAGCTTGTGCATAGTGGATTACTGGATATTGTGTATTGCCTGACTTCTGTAGCACTGTGAGACACTGAAACAGAAAAATAAAATCTTGGCGGTAGCTATTTTGCTTCATGTTTGTATCAAACATCAGTGATGTGAAGCTGTCTGCATTAAATTTTAGTACTAATGCTGTAAGTCAGTTACTGTAGAAAGAGCAGATGAGGCAGTCAAAATCAAGTGGCTTACTACATGTTGCATTATTATGCTGTATCTGCCTTTTTCCTCTGTAACCACAAAGCACATGCTTAGAAACAAATTAATTTGCGCAAATATTTGTGTTTAATTTTTATATACATATATATCAACATGTAACATGTATCTCCCTACAACTGGGCATGTATGTATATGTACTTAGAAATATACACAACTCATATCTATAATATGAATTGAATTATGAACTTCGTAACTGGTAATATGTTTACCTATGCCTTCACTATTGCTTTAGCCAAGTTTACTTGCTTTTCCATGATGCAGTGCATAACTTTTAATAAGCTTACCTTTCTCTACCATTTCTGCTTTAAAAACCCTCAAATGTTTGGAAAGTTCTGTTGAAGAGAAAAGCTCCTGAAACTTAGTTTCTGGTACATGTTGTTGAACTGGGCACTACACTGCAGTGAGTGGTAACCAAAACTTTGCATTCCAGGCATAGCAAGGCTTTCCACTGGTGGCAAAGAGGTTGAGGAAAACCCCAAGAGGGAATTGGGGGAAATAGCTTCAAACGAGAATAAATTGCTGGATGACTCCATTGTCAAAAGGTCACATTATTTCTGCAGGCAAATGTGTTCAGCTCTGCTGAGGTCAGAAGAAGGAGTATGAGGAAGAGGAAGGCATACCGAGGAAATAATCCTTCCTGTATGACCTCTGGGAGCTGCTGCTTGACGTATGTGGAGCAGAGAAGGAAAGAACAGGAAGGGATCACACACAGCACTCTCAAGTGGAGAACTTTTCTGAGACACTTTCAGCCTCCCACAGAAATGCCGGTTGGAAGGGACCTCTTCGTCTCATCCAGTCCATGCCTGCTTAAAGCAGAACTGTCAGAGGTGCTTTGTTAGCTTGGTTGTGGCTTTCTTCAGTCAAGCCTTGAAGTCTGCCTGAGATGCAGACCCCAAAACCTGTCTCAATAACCTGTTCAGCACTGCATGCCCTGCTTGGTTGATAAAGCCTTCCTCCTTGGACCTCCCAATCTGTGCTTCTTGTTTGTGGCCCCCCTTGCTGCCACTCCTAAATAGTTTTGCTCCATCATCTTGGTAGCTGTCCTTCCAGCAGGTGGATATTGGATTGTCACTTAGCCTTGTCTTGAAAACGGCTGTTGTAGGTGAGTGCAGAAGGCAGTCGTGGGACCACTCTTAGCTGTGGCCTGTGTAATAATCACTCCTGTCAGCAGATGGTTGCTGCAGCTGAACCTTTCTCAAGTCATGCTTTGTAAGTCAATTAAATTGGGCCCACCTACCCCATGAGTGTGAGTGCAAATGGAAGAGAATGGTGGCTGGCCCCAAGAAAAGGGGCTGATTTCTTCCAGGAAGTCCTGTCCAAGGTCAGGACAGGCAGTTGGCAAACAGATAAGTCATTAACAACAGTAATGTGACTCAGCAGTGTCTTCTCCAAACTAATCATCTGTATTTCCTTTGCAATCAGGAGATATGTGTATCTCCAGGGGGTGGTTTGTCATCCCCTAAAGGGTGTCTAATAGAGACAGAAAGAACTACCGTCTTGCAGTGTCTATTTCTCTCCTTCATCTGCAGAAAGTTTTGTTCAATTACACGCTGAAACTAGCTACTTAACTTTAAGGGTGCTAGCATTAAAGTGAAACTGATCTCTCCCAGTAGAGCTGGGTATATACCAAAGAAACTATTTGCAAACAAAGACTTGCAGACTTGCTTTGGCTTTCAGAACACCTTTTATCTGGTTTCCAGAAACGCTATTTCAAGTAATATTTCATATGAGAATATTTTACAAGCAAATGCGTTATTGTGGTGCACATACTCGTGTGATGCCTTCCAAACTGCAGGTGAAAGCTTGGCAGTCGGTGAAGTCTGCAAGCCCTGGTGCTGGCTCTGAGAAACTGGTTTCAGTCCTACCCCCTGAAGAACACTGGAATTGTTATCATCCAGGTAAGGGAGAGGAAAAAACCATTTTCTGTCTCTGAAGACCAGTCACTCTCTGCAACTTGCCCATACTGAATTCTTACATCCCTACCCACAGAGAGCAGGCTGACATTTGTTTATGGAAAGTATTTGCTGAGATGTTACAGACAACATGATATTTTCCAAAAATCTATGCCCTTTTAGTGCCTGCAATTCAAGCAGAAGAAGAGGGATAGCTTAGTTGATAGTATGCAAATGGCTCACCTCACTCTTGTTCTTGATCATCTTGATTCTGTCTGAACTAATTACTGGAAAAAGATTACTATTTCCTTGACTTGTAAGCCACCTGTCCTTAATCCCCAGCTAGTGTTTTTATTAAACCTTTTTATTTAAATCTATTTTAGTTTATTCTATTTTATTGCATTTCAAAGTGAGTCAAAGTCTTTGTCAAAGAGATTCTTCTCTAAAATGGATTATTAAATTTTAAAAATTTATTGTCTCTATCACCCAAACAATCTGGAATTTAAAAAACCTTCTATACTTAGGATTTATTAATAAAATTTTTATGATTTCTGAACGGTTGTTAGTGCTGAGACAACCTAGGAAACTTGACTGTTTCCACTGCTACCACCACCACCACTGCTTATGTACTTTACTGGAACTAGCTCACATGAATATATATCTGGGTTTTCATTATGTTCTTATTACATTGATAGAAATAGCGCATGCACAGAGTGCTTGGCTTGTAA
>VYZQ01060435.1:71445-123992 GCA_013400655.1 Mystacornis crossleyi
GAAAATCTTCTCAGATATGTTTTCTTGGACTTGTCAAGTTTTATTCCAGTGAAACATTATGTAAAAGAATCTTAGTGTGGGTATTTGAAAATAAGTATTACTATTTTATAAGAGCTGCTGATCTTGCTTCCCATTTTTCTTAAGCTGTCCACACTGAAAGCTATTTCCTAGCAAATTGAAACTGTGTTAATTTCCTCAGCCACATATTTCTTCCATATTCTTCTTATTTTTCTTCTTTATCCCTCCTGGTTATCTTGCCTCTTGGCTATTTCAGATAACCAGCATAATCCTGTTCATTCAAAAAAAATAAGTTCTCAAAAGCAGCGAAAAATCTCAGGTTTATCAGTCTTCTAATAGGAAGCCTTATAGTATGTGAAGCTCCTGGATCTCATCAGCTTCAGAGTCATCTGCCAACCATCCTGGCCATCCCAAGGCTGTACTCCTTTCCAGGACCTCCAGTTGTGAGGAGATTCATGCCCTGACAGGTCCCAGCAGCCCAGTGGTCCTTGTCTTCTGAGATGAAGCTTTTTTGGTGTTCTTTCCCTCTGTCCCAAGCCCTGCCTTGTCTACCTCCTCCTTTGCAGTCCTGCTTCTTCTCTAAGGCTTCATCCATGTGGTGTGCACTGAAGGCTTGTTCTGTGGATCCTTGTGCTCAGTGTTCGAACTGCCATAGTAGCAGTTCTCTGAACACAGACGGGAAAGCTACTGGCTGAGGGGGACCCATGAATTAAGAAAAGGCCCAGAAATGCCTGAGAATTTTTCACAGAGGGCATTTTAGTCTTCCAACAGCTAATCTGCACTTGAGGCAAATGAAAAGACGAGTCTCATGTTTTTAGTTTTTGCCAGCTCCCTCTTTCTACTTAGTATGCTTTAGAAAAAAAACCCAAACCATCACAAAACCTCAAACACCAACAAGAGAGGTTCAGAATAGTAGCTTCACAATTTTGAGGGTTTTAGTGGTAATCTCTGTAGACAGTTCCCTCCACAGCCACTTCTTTCACCAAAGCTTTCCTCCCCTTTGGTCATTTTCATCCCTAAAAGCCTAAAGCTGGGAAAAAGAAAAGAAGGCAGTTTAACCTGAATTATGTCATTTATCCAGGGCATCACACCGCTTTACAAATAGTTGTGTTGGCACAACTGAGAGGTCAGTGACCTGCATGGCAAAGGCAGGAGAAAGGAGAGAAGAATTTCTTAAGCTGATTCTGCTGCCAAAACCAAAGTATTGTGAAACTGTCACATTTTGTAAACACTTTCTTCCAAACATTAACAAGTGGTGAAAATCAGTGGGGAAGGCACCTCCAGACCAGAATGCTTTTGAAGGCTTGACAGTAGCTGCAAAGGCTTGTGAGAACCACCCCTAAGCCTAAGCCATAGGTAGTCTTTCAGTGCTGTACTAAGACAATACAGATTCTGATCCTTTCAGAGCAAAGTCATGGCTCACACAAACCAGTTCAACAGCTGCAAAACAGAAAAGTGTGAATTATATTCTTAAATACACACATGACCACCCAAGTGAGGTAATCCCACTGGTTGGAACTGTTCAAATTAGGCTAACATCTGACCACAAGGGCATAAGAACTGCCAGCATATCCAATTAGGAGGATAAAAGTAACTGCCCTCCTGGATCACTAATTATTTTCGGTGCACACAGTGTGATGAAAACCCTTCCAAAAATCAAATCTGTATTACAGCAGTTTGACTTACAGGTGGTGCAGAATGGAACATTACCAAGTGCATTGCAATTAATTATGCTTTCAAATGCACCGACTAAATTTGGCTGTGCAATTACACAAATAATAACTGAAGGCAAGGGTTATATTTTGGAATTACACATTAGAATAGATAAATACACCTCTTGCCTTAGCTGCTTGTTCCTGTGTCATGGCAGGCATCTAGTTAGGGAGCCCTGTCTGTTGCAGATAAAATGCTCGTGCAAATGCAGTTTCCACGTCCATTTGAATGCACAAGTGCCACTTTCATGCACTCAGTGTAAATAAGCTCTTCCTTTAATTTGTGTATCTGCCTCAAATATCAAAGGGAATGACATTACAGCAAGACAACGACCAAACGGTAGCATCAAAGAGCCCGAGCTGGCAGCCTCCACTGTTATCAGAGAATATTGACTCAAGCCGTGGATGTCACTGATTTCAGTCCAGGTGTGCCAAAGTGACCCCTGCATGCTGAGAAAGTGGGTAAGCATGACTGACACATTCACAGAAAACTGAAAAATTTCTTTTCTCTGTCTTGAAATTACCCTTCCATTTATTCTGCAATTCTTGAACATAGCCAATATTAAAAAATGTCCCACAGATGTTCAACAAATGACCTTGAAAATATAATTTGAAATTATTGGTTTAGCTCACACAGTTTAAAACAATCAGAGTAGCTGGATATCCTGGGGAAAAGAGAATGCTACAGTGATAGAAATTATATCCCTATCACTATATCTTTTGTTGGTGAAGAACCATTCCTTTTCTTACCTTTTTTAAATATTCAGAATGTTAGCAGCTACATTAACTTTAATCCAGGTGCTAGCAGCGGGGGATTGACACAAGCACATTTCCTGTCACCCTGGTAACCTTGTGTCTTGGAAAGGCTCAGCCACAAGTTGGTTGAAGATGAGTTTGAGCAGAGAGGAGGATTGGTGAGCAGAGGCACTATATTCATGTAGCTAAAGAAATCTCTTGAATTCCTATCTACTCAAAGCAGCATCAGTGGATAACTGCAGAAACAGTGGAACAGGTTGCCCAGAGAGGTGGTAGGTGCTTCATCCCTGGAAACATTCCAGTTCAGGCTTCTAAGCCTAGTTAAAGATGTCTCTGCTCATTGCAGGGGGAGTTGGACTAGGCGACCTTTAAAGGTTGCTTGCAACTCAAACTATTCTATAATTCTATGAAAAACACTCCCTATGAGCTTCAGGTGGCTCCAGAGTCCAGATCCTACCCTTAATAATAAACTTAGTTCAGTTATCCATGCTTTCACCATGCCTTGGATAGACTGTGGTAATTCAAATGGTCTGGGAATGGAGGCCTCTAGCCCTTTACAGAACAGAGCCTCTGCAGCAGCACAGGCTGCGCAGAGCACCTCAGACCTCCTCTTCACATTCTCCACCGTGTCTTTGCATGTGGATCATCAAATCAAGCTCAAAGTTTCCTGCTGAGGCCCAAAAGAGTACTGAGATCACTGACTCCTACAGAGTGCCTACTGCCCACTGACTCCAAGTATGAGATTTATTGTTCCTCTCTTTAGCTGCCTAACAACCAGGCATCTGGAGTGAGCCAACTCTTCGTTCCCTAAAGAAATCTGTCTCTATGGGCAGTTTAAAGAGCTCAGCCAAGGTACCAAGCTTTTAGATGCATCGAGTGAGGAGAGAGGATTGAATCCTAACAGAAGTCAGTGTGAATGAAGTGTCTAAACTTGTCCTTTCTGGATGTTCTTGAAAGGTGTTCCAATTGCTGAAGTTCCTGAGTGGTCACCCTTGTAACAGATTTCACTCTGTGGAATAATGTAATTCCTGGTCATTGAAACAAGCTTCAGCTTTTCATCTGAACATCTGGAATGAATTCCTCCAGGAATTAAGGCAAATAATGAATCACACCTCCCTCTGTTCCAAGTGTAGGGTCCAGTTCTTTGCTAGGTCATTTCTCTGGCCATCCCTATCATAAATACACAGCAGTATGCCTATTAAAAAAATAAACAGCTTGTAAAAGTGCCTGTGCAAGAATAACCAAACAAGACAGAAACCTCCAAGCCCAACAAAAAAAAAAGTCACAGATTACCAGTGTGAGACATTCCACATATTTCACCTGCAGAGGGGATAGAAGAGAAAATACCTCAGGACAGGTATTGGTGACACTGCTAAAGGTCTGATGAGGAGTTATGTATGTGCAACAGAAAAAACAGTAAAAATGGAAGAGATACTGAAGATGGGAAGAGGCTTGACATCTTTCCAAAAAATGTGAACTGACCTGGAATTTGCCTGAATAGTTGCAAGAGAATATTTTTCTGTACTTGCAGGACCAGAACCTGTCTCAAGATCTTACACTTTCAGCAGGTTTGGGTTTTTCTGTTGGCATTTGTTTGTTTTTTAAAATATTTCTTCTTTATTCTGAAGCTGAAAGGACATCTGTCTGATTCTGTATTTGTGGAATACACTTGCAGGATAAAAGATCTGGAAATGCATGTAAAAACCTTTTGGGTGCAATGGTAGAATTTACCATTCTCTACCCAACTGCAGAGAAATCCGAAGGTTTCTAATACTACGATGAGTAGAAAGCTCTGGCTGTTTAACTGCCACTGAGCACTTCACTTTAAAAATGGATAGATTTGGAGCATTTCCCAGATGTCGCATTGTCACTTCTGATTGACACACTGGAAGAGGAAGTCAAACGAGGAAGTGAGTTCAGGAGTGGTGAGGGTGTCATGGGTCCCTCTTGCTTGCAGGCACCAGCCAGGAATCTAGCAGCTGGCTGGGGGTGGGTGTGTGTGGGGTGTAGTCAGCCTGTTGATTTTAGGTGCCTAACTTAGAAGCCTACTCCTTTCCATTGCCTATATAAGGAATAGAGTCTGGCAGCCACGGAGCGTGGGGAGCCCGAATTGCCCATCACTGTCTTACTAGTTGTCATGGCAACGCAGGCAGGCACCTAGAGGAGATGGTCTGAAAGTGGTCCCGACTGACTTGCAAATACACACCACAGCCTGTATGCAAGTGAGACAGCTGTACGGAACATATCCTGGCTGGAGTTCACGCTCCAGCACCCTGACAACTGGAAGAAGCCGTGGTTTGAAGCTGCCCTTTGCGAGCCTCAAACAACAAATCTTTGTCTTTCCATCTGGTTTAAGGCAAACTTGAGCATGGAGGACACATGGTGCTGCAGGAGGCAAATTCTCCACCCGCGTGCCTCTGAAGCTGTGTCAATGCTAGGAGAGAAATGAAACTGCTTTATTCATGGGACACGCTCCAACACGGGGAGATACCCTCGTGAAGACAGCACTGCATCCCACGCCTTGCTTTGTAAATTACGAGATACGCATTAAGCTCCTTATGGAATTGATCAGTTAATTAATCAGTTTATCTGCCTCTGCCCTACATTTAAATTTAAATCTTTGTGACAGTTCCATCCAAATCTCTTAAGCTCTGCTGAAAAAATCAGCAAGCAGAAGAAGCAGTAACCTGTAAATTGCTACTCATAAGGTCCATTTAGGTTATTGAACTATTTGTGTTATTTGGAGATGCTCTTGCATCTGCAGAGGCTAAGTCCACCCTTGATTATTGGAACAATTGTGCAAGTGAAGGAATTGGGTAATCTCATAGTGATGCAAACTGTGTAGTTTTCTATGAAGGCATTAGCAAAGAATCTTTCAGAATAGTTTTTCAGCTATTAATTTTCACATCATCACTTCCAAAGCCCTACAACACCATGCATGGATCAGGCAGATATTTTGTTGTAGAATGAGATGCAGTTTGATGTCTCTCAGTTCAGGAAACAGGGATTAAAATTGTTCCAGCTAGTACATGTAGAACTTTATGAGCCAGTGAAAGATTTTTTTCTCTTTGCTGCATATAGATACCAGCTTTGATGGTAGCAATTTGGCTCATTAATAACTGATTTACATTTCCCAGACAGAAAATTGCTATCTGCCACAAATTTATAAAAGAGTTTCATATTGTGAAATTCTCTAGCACAGTGAATCCTTTGTGATTCAAACGCAAGGATTTTGTGATTAAAATTTTAATATGATCATTGCAGTCTCCTGAGGTGCTTAAGTACAAGAAAATGTTATTTCCTCCATCTTAGAGTTCATTGTGATGGATGCATTTAAATGCCATCAATGGGATTCTATCTGCTCTGAAAACCAAACAAAACAGAAAGTCCCTCAAAGCAAGTAAAGAAACTAAAGGATTTATGGTCTCTGCTGAAGCATGAAGACTAACCCACTACACAGAATTGTCTCCGTTCAGCTCTGAACTGTCAGAGCAGGCTCAGCAGTTCACTGCAGAAGACGAGATAGGAGGGATAAGAAAAAGACAGGTGTAAAGCTCCATTCTGTTCCATGAAAAAGTAAGGTTTGCTGGATATTGTCTAGCTTACTTGAAAGAATTGATCAGCTGGTTTGCTGCTTACATCTCTCTCAGCTGTTAACTCAGAGCAGGCCTTATGCCAGTAGCTGGGGCTGGTGGGTGGTCCTGCTGCACTGCCTTCCTCACAGCCCGGCTCTCTGCAGAGCGGTTGGTATGGGAGCTGTCACTGGAGGTGATCCCTGCCAAGGGAAGTTCTCCAGCAGGTAGAACTGAAGCCTTTGGATTGCTGAAGCCATGCTAGTGCTCTCAGGGCGTGCAAATAAAGGCCAATTAAAGAAGTGTGAGTGCTATTATTCAATCTACAATGCCTTTTCTCTAGTCATCCATATCTCTGTATGAGTCCTGTTGTGACTGGCTCAAATTTAGCCTTTCTGGGAAACTGTTGGAGGATTTCCTATCCACATCTTATTCTTGGTGAGTACATGATGTTCAAAAGCTCAGAAGATTTGGCTCGCCTTAAGTAACGTTGTCCTGCCTGTTAGGGAGATGGTTGGACACAACAATCTGAATACCCCTTTTGGTGCACACTCCAGTGTTGTTATTGGCTGCGGCAGCACCCACAGATTTTGGCCAGGCCTGTTGCTCGCAAAGTTGATATGTAAGTGCACAGACATGCCTGCAAACCGAGCAGGCTCCTGTTGCCATGCCTGGCAGGTCTGTGCTATAGGGTGAAGGCACAGGCTTTAGCATGGTCCGATGACTGTCCGTACAGCTGAACTGTGGGCATTTCCCCTGTCACGCGTTTGGCTGGCTCTCACAAGCAGGGTCCCCACAAATTCCAGAGTATGACTCATGGGACAGCAGAGACTGCTATGTATGAAGACCTTGGGGAAGGGTGTTTAGATTGATAAAAGCAAGATCTTCTCTGTCATTTGCTTTTAGAGCCACAGATGAATCCTGGGCCCTTTTCTTTACTAATAGAATCCAAGACCATCAGGATAGTTTCAAAGCTGCATTTAGACAACTGTGATCACTGCTGAGTCCCTACTCCTGTGTAACAGCTATAACCAGCTCAAATCTTTTGATAAAACCGGTCTTGTAGGAAATATATTTTTCTTTCTCTTTTCCCAAGTAAAAAGTACTTGTCGTGTTTCAGATGAAAATAACTCTTTCTGAAGTTCAAAGTCCCCTTTTGGCCACTCTTTTTCCCTTTCCTATCTGCAATGGCAGATGGCAACAGGATGAGGAGAGGTGTAACCACGAAGACTTTTCAGGTTCTGCCTCTTGGTCAAAGCAGTGTGACCCGCACTGCAGTTCTCTAACATTTTTAACCAGTTCTCCGAGTAGTGACTATTGTAGGACCATGTTGCAGGGTTGCACAGTCACCTTGAGGAAGGTCAAGAGCAACATTTCTCAGGCACAGAAGGATAATGTGGGTAGGGAAGGGACTGCCTGTCCCTGTTCTCTCGTCACGTGAACTATGGCAGGGTGGTGCACAAGATCAGGCTAAGCTGCCCTGATTGCTGATTGGCTGATGGTCAAATACCAAAAGCATAATTTCCACAGGCTTATGGACTTTCTACAGCAAAGATGAACTTCAGAAATATTTTTAGACTTTAAAAAGCAGTTGGATGGAAGATAAAATATTTTATGTGTCTGCTTACACATGCAAATGTTGTTTTCTTCATCAGAGGAGTTTTTTAACAGAGTTGTCAAGTCGTCCTAATGAACTAAAATGGAAAAATAATAATCTTCAGCTTAGAATCTAGTAGCATCTACACTGAAAAATGGTACCAGATATTACCTGTTGACCACATTTGAAGAACCTGAACATGGTTCTAATTAACTTCAAGCATGCTGAAAATAAGCCAAGGGCTTAATTTTCAGGTTGCATTATCATGGTCATGTCACTCTCCAAAGTATCCCTAAATTGTTCCTTTATTTTTTCCTTTGCCAAAGAGGTAGGAGACTGTTTTTCTGTCTGGAAAAATGCCTGCATAGAAGCAGAGGTCCAGGTCTTTAACAAGGGTAAATTGGCAAAACCCCACTGATTGTAATGGAGCGATGCCGATTTTTGTCAGTTCAGTATCTGGCCCATCAGATTTTCAACTGCTATCACCACAGGCAGAATTCAAATTGACACAGCGTGGGCTAACATGATTGAATGCAGAACAGGCTTCCTGGTTTCCTAAATTATTTTAATAACAGAAAGAATGTAGATGGAATGCCAGGCTAAGATCTCTACCTGGATAAGGGCCCAGATTTTATTTAATTTTTTTTTTTTCAAATAAGCCAGTTCCAAAGTCATTACTTTTCCATTATGGAGTCTGTCATGACACAGTCCTCAGGAACAAAAGCCTCAGATTCCCCTCAGAGCTGCAAAATCCCACAGCTTTAGGTAGGAAGTATTGTCTTGACTAAGTCCTGTAGGAGAAGAGATTTATGGAAAGAGAGAAGGAACCTACACCTCTCCAGAACCCGCAATAGATCAGCTTCTAAATCCATCTCTGAGAGATATCTGCACTAGGTGTTACATTTCCAGTGGTTCTGGTGGGTCATTGCTTCTGTGAACCACCCAAAGCCACCTGGCATCCTGGAGTCCGCTGACTCCCAGGGATCACACTGGTCTCAGGATCCAACCCATTTTCATGGTGCATTTCAGAGAGTTTGTTGTGCAGCCATGGCTGCCTGATGGTGCCCGTGAGAGTCAGGAACTCGCACCTCTGCTCTGGGAGCCCTGATGCACCATGAGGTGGATGGCACAAGGAAGGGCGTGTGCTCTGATGTTGTCCTGATGGGACAGAAGGAGGAAGCGTTATCCACTCTGAGTTTCAGTGGCTGGCAGAGGTCCCATGGCAAAGCAATTGCAAGCCAAGCCCCTGTACCAACAGTGAGGGCTCCCAGCAGCGTGGGCTGAAATGTCTGTAGGAACAGTGATAATCTACACGTAAATAAATTTGCTCATCGAAGGAGCCAAATTAAAAACAAAAACATAACAATTTGATTTTTCCCTCTAGGGGAAAGAGTTGTGTTTTTCCTCACTTGAAAGGATTCTAATATTTTACTTTCATCTGCCCTTGTGTCTGAACAAAGGTAGCTGATTACTTGATATCTCAGCTCTGATTTGGGGTATATTTTTTATTCTTCTTAGAGATTCGGAGGGTGGTAAAAAGTCTATTCATTAATTAGTATGTCTCTTTCTTCTTTTGACCAGGAATGTAAGGGTATCCTTTTCTGTGAATGTCATTTTCTCTCTGGGCTCTCGTACTTTAATTTCCTAGATGAGAAAACAGGAACAGAAGATGAATTAGGTATTGAAATGAGAGGGTATGAATATGACTCTCTTCTCCTACAGAACTTACTCTTTCAAAGAGAAAATAAGTTTTGTATCTAAGCAAAAGAGAATAAAGGAGTTTATAAATCAATTTTAATAAATAAAATATTTTTATCCTTCAAAAACTTTATTTGGGAGCACAAACTTAGTTGAAAGATAATTCAAAGTTTTGATGCGCTTACTGTTCCCATGTATTTTCTGTTCTCCCACATACTATCCCAGCAATGTGGCTTTACTTCTCAAGTTATTAATCTAGGGTTTGTGGTTTTGGCGGATAAATAACTATTTTATTATGCCTAACACAGCAGTGCCTTGATGTTTAATATGTTGCTGATACAGAAATATTGAGTTACAAAGGCAATGTTTGGTATTTAGATGAAAGGGTCTCAGGTGAGATGAGCTTCTGTAGCTCTGCTTTCAAATACACAAGGCGTAGTTTGAAAAAAATGAAAATTCTCTTCTTGATGAAGGAGGGAACTTATACATTGCTAATTTATTTTCTTGGATAGTTGGGGTTTTTTTCCTCTTAAAGGTTTATTTGTATTCTCCTATGCCTGATGGCACAGGGGGTTCTGTCTCATCCAAGTTTTATCAGTGTATTTCACTTCTACCTCCTGCTCAGTGATGGTTGAGCTGTTCTGAGGTTAAAAGGACCAGTGCTAAAATGCTACTGGTGGCGTGGGAGGGGCACACACACCTCCCTCTGCACTGCTGACCTATCATCTGTTCCTTCATTGGCCTCCTGCACTACCAGGCAGGTGTAGTCACCTTGGCCAAAGTGCTGGTGTTCAGACTGCTAAAGGATCATGTAATTTCTTAGTAATTCTTCACTTCCCTGAATCATGATGAGTGCTTTCTGGTAGCACTGCTAGGGGATGGTAGCATAGCCTGTTGTGGCAGAGATCACCTTTGTGAAGGAGTCAGGCTATTCTCAGGGTACCCCAAAGAATGTGGAACTCAGCCCAGAACGACTGCAAACCTCACTGCTTTTCAGCACCTACAAATGATAAGTCTTTGTCTTCCCATCCTCCAGGATCTACAGAGGTTTATGGTTTTTTCTTCCCAAATACTGGGCTTGATCTGACCATTGTTCATCAGTTCTCATTTTTTCTCCTTTGGAAGATGCTCATACAGGGCATGAGGACCTGAGCAGACGATGGGAAAAGGCACAATCACCACTTTCCTTGGCTGCATGTCCCTTGGAGGCCTCTGTGAATGCTGGATGCCTGGATGCCAGGAGCTGTGCTACTCATCCCAAGTCCAGTGTTTGTCCCATTCATCCAAGGGCTTCTTGTGACATCCTCCCTAGTAGCCAGAGCAGGGAGTGTTCACAGCAATGCTGCTTAGTAAACACACATTTAATGGAAAAAAACTGAGAGACTTTTTCTTTTGTTGGAAATTTTTCATCAATAATTTTTATTTAGGAAAACATGATATCATTCTGATGGTAAGAAAACAAACTGGCAGGCCAGCTTTCTGTAACTCCTAAAATATCACCTCTTATTTTTCATTTAGTAATATAAAAGAAGAAAGTGAAGAAATTAAATATCCAAGACCAAACCCTATGTCTACTTCTTAGCTTTTGCTTCTTTTTCTGCCTTTGGCCAGTGCTTGTAAAACAAGAAAGATGAAAAGAGTATCCAAAGGATCATGTTTTCTCCTTGAAATGTGAAAACTGAGAAATTGAAAAAGAATAATTGGGTTTTTTTCTGATTTTAAAAATTACATTTTCTGGAGGGGGGAATGTCTTTTAAACCAACCCTCTGTTTTTCAGTGAAGACACGCAAACCAGTTTGGCTCACCACATTTCATGGCTCAGCCTTCTCAGACCACAAATTATAGATGTCATAACAAATGTCAAAAATACAGCAGAACGTAATAAATTATATATGCAGAGACACAAGTGCAGTCAGTCATATATACACACGCATACATGTGTGTATATATAGTCATCTGTGTGCGTATGAGTGTGTCTGTATAAATATACCTCTGCATGTGCACATCTATGTGTGTGTGTGAACAGATGGAAAGTAGATGTGTCCGTGCTTGCAAGCCAAGGAAGTCACAGAGAGGCTCTGCTTAAAGAGCATCTCCTTTGTCTGTTGGGGAGATACGTTTCCATGCAATGTTTACCTCTGGTTCCCTCTGTTTTTACTGGCCCTGTAAAAATGTTTTGACCAGAAGAAAATCTACCCAGCAGCACTATGAACCTGCATTTCCACCAGCTGTTTGGCATATTTGTTACCTATGTGAGGAAATCTTGGAAGCTTTGCCTGTTTCATAAGTGTGGCAATACAGCCTAGAAATCACATTTGGGTTGTGGTACAAAAGCTCAGTCCTCAGAAGTGACTCTTTCAGGTAAGAGTGGAAACGTTTCACACCTGTCAGTACATTTCATCAGGCCACGAAGAGACCAGACAAAGGAAGGACAATATGTAAGTAGCAAGTTCCTTCCATTGAGAAAGGCCACAAAAGTTGGAGCAGTGTTTTGTGCAGTGTTGTACAGCAGCCAAGCAGAGACAGTTAAGAGGAACTCTTTATTTAGTGGGAAAATAAAGTTAAGTGAGTTGGATTGTCCAGGTTTATGTCTTGGCTGTTTTAGCAGTTAACTAGTGCCCGTACAAAGTCTTGGAAAAAAGGTCTAGGTTAGTCTTGCATACAAGGTGGTCTCTCACACTGTCCCCAGTACCAGAGCAGCAGTTCAGCACTAATTCAGACACCCTTCTCATGTGGCTCAAGGCAGAGGGAGGGCTCAGGTGCTGGCCCCTGCCCTCTTCACCAGCTCTTCTCTATGCTGCACACGTCTCAGATCCTCACCTCCCAGATGTGCTCTGCATGCTGTCACATGCTAGTAAAAGCGCTGCATTATATGAAAAGTCTCTATGGGTTTTGTTGCAGGCAGGTAACTCTTTGTCAAATGGACGGGGGGTTTCTTCAGCCTGCAGCCCCCATGCACGAGAAGTGTCCTGAAGAACAAGTTTCACTGCCCCTCTGCCTGACAGCTGTGCTGACTGTAAATGCCACATCTCTCTCATCATCCCCATTTTCCTAATTCCTCCGTGGGACAGCCAAGCAAAATGTGATGTGGAAATCTTTGGCTGAACACTGAGTGACCCTGTGTCCTCCCAGCATGACTCTGGGCTCATGGGTCTCTTGGCAGGGCTCTTTCTCTCTGGTACTGATGTGTTTACACTGCCCCAGTTCCAGTGCAGCTTCGATGGCAGATAGTCCTGGGATGTCTGCCCTGCCTTGCACCATTTTCAAGCCCATCCTGCTTCTTTGCAGCCCCTGTTTAAACTCCGGCTAATTGTAATCCCAAACACACTGCTCTTAAAACAGCTGCTGCATCTCCTTTTATCATTGCAGGGATGTCTCATTCCTAAGGTAATGCCTTGCTATGTGGGTTTCAAAGAGGTAGCTCAAGGATCAAGAGAAGACTTCATGAGATACTGGCAGAGTCTGCCCTCAGATAGTATGATTTCAGTCTTCAGTCTTCCATACTATTCCCAACTTTGATGCAGTTCCTTTGCTTTTCAGCTTGGGGATGTGATAGCTGACTTCCTTTCCACACTGCCATCATCTCTGACTAACACAAGCCCTGCAGATAACAATAGATGGGGCATGCTGGTCTCTCACATAGCAGCCTTTATGTCTGGATCCTTCCTTAGCACCCAGCAAAAGGGGAGATGGACTTTGCAGTGTGATCTGAATGTACCTGGCCTCTGATGGCTTAAAAGGAAGCAGAGGAATGAATGATCTATCCACTAACATGTTCAATTCCAGAGGCTACAAGTCCCTTTACAGGTACATCTGGTTTGATAGGGGATGGATTGGATGACCTTAAAGGTCGCCTCCAGCTCAAACTGTTCTCTGATTCTATGAACGTCCCCCTAGAATTAATGGCCTCCATGCACAGACTGGTTTGCAGCACTGTTACGGTGTGGAAAATTCCTGTGTCAAAAAAGGCTGCCTCGACTGATTGTATTTCTGCCTGACGTTTATTTTGTACTTTTTTGTGCAACCATCCATTGTGAGACATGATCAGAGCATTTAGGGTTCCCACACTCGGAGGTGTGCAAGCCCAGTACTTTTTATCCCTGTATGAAAGAGGACTGTGAAATTCTATCTGTTTTTAAGACACTTGTTGAAATCTATTTCTGTTGCTGCTAAAAATATGTCTTTTTTTTGTAGTAGGAAAGAACTTCTGGCTGAGCAGCTGCTCCAAGTGATCTGGAAATGTGGTCTCAGCCTCAGGTAAAGAGCAGCGTCCCATGGCCCTTGGTTTGACTATGCAGAAAGCAGTAGTGAAACAGCTGTTGGCAAGCCTGGTGTACAGTTACGGCACTTTTCCTTCCAGTGAGTTGTTTTAGCTACTGAAAAGGAGTTCCTGTTGCCAGGCAAATGCTACAGTCACCAGTCTACCTGCCATGTGCAAGATAGGTGCAAACCTACTGGAATAAATCAGACTGGCCTAGGAGCAGCAAGGCATGTTAATTCCAGACTCAGGACTGAGACAGCTGTGGGGGTCAGGAAAACGGCAGTTCATAGCTTCAAGAAAAAAAAGAAGATAGTATTCATCCTCATCTGACATGCAGAGTAACCCTCCATTAGAAATGCAGGTCAGCTGAGCTTTCAGGAAAGCCTCTGTAAGGATGTTCAAGAAGTGTCTGAGAAGGGCTTTCCTCGACAAGAGAGCACATGGAGCAGCTGTGGGCTGCACCAGACCAGACTCTCTAGAGAATGGGGAATCTGACCATTTCCACTTTCTGATTTATTTTTTCTAGGTGGTGTCTACCCTGGCTTCTGTCTATCCCCGACATTTCACAGAGCAGGTACATCTGCAGACACCTGTGGCAGCTTTGGAGGGACTCGCACAAGGATTTGCAGGTTTCCTTGTTTCTCAGCTATGCTTCAGGATTACTCAGAAATCCAGCCCAGTCAGGTAATGTATGGGTCCCAATTTTCATTCCCTGCTCTTAATAAATCATAAATTTAGAGTATAGTCAGATACTGGCAAAGAAGCAATGCTGGAATTTACCCGGAATCATGTATGACACAGTCATCTTGTTAGGGCAGTAGGAAGAATTTTCATTTGATCTCAAGGTGTTTTATTAATATTACTGACTGGAAGAACATTTGTTTTATCAGTAGAATAATCAGGCTGTAGAGTTTCACAAAAGCAGAAAAAATTCTTAGAGCCCTTTTCACTGAGGGCCAGTTTGGAATGTGACGTAAGTGCTGGGTCACGCTTGGAAATCACTCAGTTTATCACGCATGCTGGATATGTGTAAAGTCAGCAGGAATGGGTGGTGCTTTTAATTAACTTAGTGCTACACTTCTGTCCAAAACAGAAGGTAGTTTTACTCAATTGAAAGTGTTCTTAAGTAGCGTAGGCTAAGTAAAAATACCTTTGTAAATATTCCTTTCTTGAATAACCTCTAAGCAACTCCCAGCTCCATTTAAACTGCTTGTACAGGTTGCTTGTGGTGCTGAAAATTAGATTTTAAGATCTCTCATTAGGTCTGTAACACTTATGTTTTTAGAGATTTAAAACAGATTGCTGTTTTCAGTTTTGCATTCTGAAGGGGATGAGCCTGCATGGGAATGTCGTTTGTGTCCTTATGTGGCTGGACCATGAACCTTACAACACATAGTTTGCTCCACATTTCAGTGACAGTTCTGATGCAACAGAAAAGTCAGAGGGCAATACACACATTGTATGCAAACAGGAAAATCACTTGTCCTGGGATCTGTTAATAAATGGTAAATGGCTTCACACCTTTGCCACAGCCTGTGTTCAGTGACAACAGGGTGCTGTAACAAGAACTGTACTCAGAGAAAGGTTCTTGGTTGACTGAAGTCTTTGTGGGTAGGACAGACTGAAGACTCTACCTGCCTGCTGAAAGACAGAAGCCTATCAGAAAGGAAAAATGGGAAATGAAGAGCATGAATGAGCAACCCATGCTGTTTAAGACTAAGCAGTGGTGTGACAAGCCTGGTGTAGAACAAAAGCTACTTAGGTTTATACCTGTTTATAAATTAAGTTAGTTACAAACTACTGAGAGAGGGAAAAGTAAACCAAATTCTGGCTTGAGAAAATCTCGGTGCTTCAAATCTCAGGGGTTCTTATCTTTGAATGTTGGGGAGATTATTACTGTTTATAGGGTTCCCTTTGCTTCTGGTTCATGCTATTTAGGGATCTCTGAGGTGGCACACACTCCCTGCGAGGGTGCTCCTGCATCCCTAAATAAAAGAGGGCCAGGAAACAAACCAAGGATCAGCCTTGGCCACCCACGCTGCAGAGAACAGTCTGGGGACAGCTCTCCCTAGGACTGCTCCCAGCCAGACCCACAGGTGAAGCAGTGTTGGGTAAGGTTCCCCCCCACCTCCCATACTATCCATCCTAGCCAACATCATGCCTTCAGTGCCTGCAGAACCTTCCTCTCCTCTGGGCATGCTGCACCCTCCATCCACCAGGTCTGTGCTATAGAAGCACCACTCTGGTGCTATTCAGGACAACCCTTGGATTATCCAGAATTATTAGTTTTATTTTAGGACCAGTGGGGCACCAGATGGGGAACCAGATATGGCCCAGGAGAAGCTCATGGCCAAGGACTCGATGAAGTGGTCACAGGCAGGCTGTTTAGGGGGCAGTGGCTGTTAGCAGCCTCTGTGTGAGCCAGACTGTGCCCCTTGGCCTGGCAGGAGGCAGAGATGTCCCTCGCAAATTTATTGGTATAGGCACAAACTTTCTCCTCAGTGGTAGCTTTCACCTGTCATTCTTGTGTCTCATTTGAGCTCCCTGGCATGGCTTCTCTCCTGCAAGATGAAGTTATCTGTCATCTGCTGCATAGGCAAGGGCAAACCTGGTTCCATGCATCAGAAAGTTGAATCAGAAAGGAAAGGATTAAAGTTGCTCAAGCAAAGATAAATCTGGCATTTCTGAATTTTACGAGTGAAACGGTGTTCTTGTGGTATAAGCATTATTGTTACAAATGCTTTCCCAAGCAAGTGCTGAGTATGAGACCAGGTCATACCCTACAGCTTGACCAGGAAATGCTTTGTCTTTGACGAGCAAGTGCTATTGCTTGAGTAATTCTGAAACAGACAAGGGAAGCAAGAGAGAAATCATGAGGGAGGATGCAAATAAGGGGTATGGGTCACTTCTGGGTTCCCACAGACTCTGTGCTCTTGGGCAGGTGGCTTTAGATATCCTTCTCTAGAAATGTACCTTTCATGCCTGCTGCAGCTTTCTTGTGGATTTGGGGCCCAAATAACACCGACGGTCCCCCTCTTTTCTTGGAAACCAAAGTGTGGGAAGGCAGAAGAGGCTCTCTGCACACTCTACTCTTGCCCCGATATAGTGCTAGGACGTAGCTGGGGTGTATGTTTGAGTCTGGGTACTGTGGAGAGACACATCTGGTGTGACAGGGGGAAGCAGGAAGAACAGCAAACTTGTTTTTGCTGAGTCTCTAGCTGTGGTACAGCAAAACCCAACCTTCCTCAGACAAGTTTAGTGTCAGTGCTGGTCACAAACTTGGGAAAATTTGCTTTAGTGAAAAAACAACACTAATAGCAATCTGTGCCTTCTGCTTCCTTCCTTTACTGTTTTGTTAAAAGGTCAAGGACAAACATTAAAACACTGAAGAATGTGCAGCAAGTGTTTCCTTTTCTCGATTTCACCCCTTCAGTGTGTTTAGACCACTTTGTGTGAACGACTTGCCAGAAGATGCTGCAATTTCTGTGAGTAATGGAAGAGCTGCTTAGAACTGATTTGTGCAGAAGATAATTTGTTTAAACTGAACAAATGGAAGTAAGGTAATTTAGTTTTATGAGTTATGACAAAAATAAAAGCAACATTTACAGTGTTTTTTGGTAAAGAAATTGTGGGTTTGGACCAAGGACGTTTAGATTTTTGCAGTTTTGGGGTTGCAGTTTTTCTGTTTTTCACTGGGAAAGTAGATGTCTTCTGTGCAAATTTTTGTTAGGCTGAAAAATCCCCTTTCCTGGGGCAATAGTTTCTTGGATGGTCTTCCTCAGAGGGGAAGGTGCTCTGACAGAAGGATGGAAAACTCTGAAGGAAATACTTGTGTCTCAGATGCCAGCAGGTAAGAAAACCCTAAAATATCATAGAATCATAGATTAGTTTGGGTTGAAAGGGACCTCTAAAAGTCACCTAGTCCAAGCTTTCCTGCAATGAGCAGGAACATCTTCAATTAAATCAGGTACCTCAGAACCCCGTCCATCCTGGCCTTTAACGATTACAGGGATGGAGTATCTACAACCTCTCTGGGAAACATGTTCCAGTGTTTCACAATCCTCATCATAAAAAAAATTCTTCTTTATATCTAGTCTAAATCTACCCTTTTTTATTTTAAAACCATTACCCATTGTTCTGTAGCAATACGTTCTGCTAAAGACTTTGTCCCCATCTTTCTTCTAAGACCCCTTTAAGTATTGAAAATATGTCCAATGCTTCCATCTTTATACCTGACAGACAATCCATTATTGTGTTCCCTGCTCTTCAGCTGCTCCACTGTGTCATGTAGGTATATAAGACCTGTTCCAGTGCTTCACCACCCACACAGTAAAGATTTTCATTCTAATATCTCAGCTAAACCTACTCTCTGTCTAAAACCATTACCCCTTGTCCTGTCACTATGTGCTGTTGTAAAAAGTCTGTATTGTATGTTCTTGTAGGCTCCCTTCAGGGAGGCCACAATTAGGTCACTCCAAAAGTCTCTCTTCTCCAGGATAAAGAACCTCAATTCTCTCACCCTTTCCTCACAGGAGAGGTGTTCCAGCACTCTAATAATCCCAGTGATCCTCCTATGGACTCACTCCAACAGGTCCATGTCCTTCCTGTGCTGGGGACCCCCGAGCTGGAGGCAGCACTGCAGGTGAGGTCTCAGCACAGTGGAGCAGAGGGGCAGAATCCCCTCCCTCACCCTGCTGCCCACGCTGCTTTGGATGCAGCCCAGGACTCGTTTGGTTACCTGGGCTGTGAGTGCCCATGGCTGGGTCATGTCCAGCCTCTCACCCACCAATACCCCCAAGTCCTTCTTGGCAGGGCTGCTCTGGATCTGTTCATCTACAGCCTGTGTTGATGGCAGGGGTTATCCTGACCCAGGTGCAGCACTTTGCACTTGTTAAACCACATGATATTCCTTCCCATGGGCCCACTTCTCCAGATCAAGAAGAGAGATCCCTCCTGGTTTCTAGACTACCATTAACTTTATGCAGGCCTCTTCAAGAGAAAGAGAACTAAATCAGTCTCTCCAGATTTTCTGCTAAGCTTGCCTGTACTTATGTTTTCCATGATCATTTCAGCTATTCAACATAACCCACTGCAATGAGGGTGGATCTGTCTTGCACCTCTTTTTATGCCCTCTCTCCTGTCTCCATTTCATCCCTGTGATTCCTCTTTGAGCCCCCATTGTCCCACACATCCAGGGTGTGGAACAACAGAGATGCAAAGGTGGTCTGAAAGGTCTTGACTGGTGGGAGAGATAAACCCAGACTGGGCATGACTTAGAAAATATTGTGGAAGTAAAAGACGAGGACAGGGCTGAAAACCACACCTACAACCAAGGGGCTGTTCCAATGAAGAAGAATAACTGGTCCCTTTGTGGGTGAGGTCTGCATGGTTTTCACTTCTTCTAATTCTAATTTATTCAGTTCATAGTATCTATCTGGATTGGGATGCAGTCCCAGCATTCAGATCCTAGTTCCATTTTTGTGTGCTGCCCCAGATTCACCACTTCCAGTGCAGATGCTCCTTTTCTGTCAACAGAAGCCTGTTGCCAGTGGGATTTTGGATTTGCCTTAATGGTCAAGGAAACCAGTGTTCGCCCTGGTTTTGTTTAGATGTCTTCTGTTGTTTCTTTGGTACTTACTTCAGAGAAGATTGTGGCATAAGACTTAGACAGCAGGATCAGTATCCTCTTGTTTAAGGGTTTTAGGCAATAAAGAGGTGGCAGATTTAGAGAAAGAACTGATAACAATTTTTATCTACACTACACTTTTTCTACTTTCTCTCCCTCTTATTTTTCAGTGATTTTTGTCATTTTGCTCTTTCCCTGGTGATGTCAGATCTTGCATTTACCCTAAAGCCAAGCAGTCACTTACCAACAGACGCGTGTGACATCTGTGTGTCCTTTATCACCCAGCACCAAACAGGCAGCAGGGAACATCTGCTTGCTGTGAGAGAGGCTTCTCCTCACCTGGATGGTCATAAGTGCAAGGGAGCATTCCCAGCCAGTACACACTGCTTCTCAGGAGGACTGGGGAACCTGTGATGTTACCTTGTACCTCATGACAGCTGAGCCAACATGTGTTGTGTTCCCAAGTGCAGCTTGTTGCCTTGTTAGCCTGTGGAAATGTGCTGTCTTCAAGTGGATTTAGGATAGCAGTGGTTACTTCCAAGTGGTTACTGGCTATTGACTGAGATCCTTGATGTGTTTGGGAGCAATAAATTGACTGGATTTTTCTGCTGTCTGTTGGATGGAAGTCTGCTGATATTGCACTTTGATCATGTCAGATGTGATTATTTCCACTTGAATTTGAATATATTTACAGACACAGGTTTCATCTATGCCTGGTGTGGCATTAGCATTTCCAAACTAATTTTGAGATGGGAAAGTTACATGTGTCCTTTAAGTAAGAAAGAGTCTAGGCTTGACTCTCTGTCTTACAATGGAGATAGTCCTGCTGCAGAAAAATTCATGGAGGAAAGTGTAGGGTAGGAAGGAGGATGAGGGCAGCAAGCCCCTAGTGACTCACACGGATGTGACATTGACCCTATGTGCAAGGCACACAGTGCAAACTTGTGCCGTGCCCTTGAGGACCATGTAACTTGCTCCTGCCCTCTGTACCTCAGCCTGAAGGTCATGTATTTGCAGCACAGCCTCTCCATTATCGCTTCATGCTGAGGTGGCTGCTGTCTTGAATTATCATTTACCATTAAGGTCAATTGAAAGAGTCCATCTAGGGATATGTTTGAAGGAGACTTTGGTACCTGTGTGCAGGTGAGGATGAGTAGCCTGGCTGTCAGTCCTTACCAGCCACCTTCTGCCAGTTAGTCCTGTTGCACAATCCGAAGCACAGAAAATGCATCCACTGTGCTGCGTGGGGTACATGGAATCTCAGGCATCTCAGACACTGTGAAATCTGGGAGCTCTCGAGAATGCAACAGACTTTAGGAACCTTCTCCTTCTTCCCATTAAGGTATTTTGCTCTGCTTGGTTGCTCCTCCAGCACCCATCCCTAGAAAAACGTAAGTTTAATTCAACGAAAATGTCTTTCTAGACACCCTTTTCAGAGGATCCCTTGGGTGCAGCTAATGAGGACAGAGAGAAATTATTATGGTAAGTTTTATTTTTCAGAAAAACACAGTCGAACTCTAAAAAAAGAGAAGACAAAGCAGGCTGAATATTACCATGAGAAAAAATCCTGGCCATGAAACTTGTGTTATCTTCTAAGGGAAATGGTGGAAACCTTATCACCTAGGACATTAAAATAGGCAACACAGAGCACTAGAAAAAATGTTGTTGTGAAATTCCCTTCACTGGCAAGTAGGTGGACTGATACTGCTTTGTGTATCTTTTACATTTATCAATCCTTCTCAGAGCTATCCTCTGCATCCTAAAGAAATATCCTTTGGCTTCGAGCACTTTGTCTCACAAGTAATTAAGCAGAAATGAGTATATCACTAAGTATATTTCAATATGTGTCCTCAGCTGGCTGGAACTCAACCCGGGGATTCAGGATCTGCTTGTAATTAACATTCCATAGTAAGACTCCACACCCTCTATTTGTCTCTTCCTAATTATGTGTTGGAAATACACATTTCTCCTACCATTAGCAATTTCAGCAGAGAAGTTTTGGCTGGGCTTTAAATTGCCCTCTACCTCAATTTAAATAGTCCCTGTTATTTTAGGTTTGTAGACATTACACAAATAAACCTTTTCTCAAGGCGTCATAGGGAAACAAGCCACTGACTCAAAAAACCCCCCCAAACCCAACTGCTTAGCTGCCTTCTGGGTTGACAATATCACGGATTTAGGCTGTGATCTGTTGGCTCTTGAGGGTTTCAATACTGGTAATTAAAGGTGTCACTCCTAATTAGCATGAGAGCCTGTGGATGTGAAGAGTAATTGTGAATCGGGCTGCTCAGAGAGCTTCTTTCTGTGAAACTGTCTTTCCTGCCAGTTCATTGGAGCAAGATTTTCATGGCAATACATCTGCTGGGGGTGCTTTTCATCACGAAGCTTTGACTGCATGAGAAGATGGAGGAACAAAATGCTTCAGCTGAGGATGAATGAGGGCTTTAACTTGGGTCAGTCAGCAAGGGACTGAATGGCTGCGTCTCCAGGTGTGATAACAGAGATGTTACCATTGTGGACTAGTCTTTAACAAATCTGCCAGTGATCACGATGCTTGCCTGTTCCGTCTCTCTTTCCCTCAGCTTATCCAAAGGCTCATGTTCCCTAAGCCTGCTGTGCCCAAGGTGAGTCACAGCTCTCACATCTGTCTAGGGACAGACGGCGATAGCATTCAGCCTGAACTTAGAAAGAAACCACAACATGCAACCCTGGATCTTTAGGGAGACACATCAATCCCTGTGTGGGTCCTAAGAGAGTGCCCAGGGATATGTGAGGAAGCTGAGGTGTCAGTCTGCACTCTGATGGGTAGGAAATGGATGAGGTCCCCCTGGCTGAAGCCCCCTGGCTCTGGTCCCTCTGGAGCTCCTCCAGCTAGGTACCGCCACCATGCTGCTTCCAGAGCCGTGCTGGGATAATGTGTGTCTGAGGGCAACCAAAACTGTTTGTTCCCAGACTCCACTGAGTTTTTAGTGCCCTTGACTGTAATGGTAATTAAAAACAAACAAATCTGGATGAGTTCTGTGGGGCTGCCAGATCCCGCAGAGATACCTCAGCTTTCCTTTATGTTTTGTATGGTAATGGCAGGCCTGGTGGTGAACTCTCTGCTGCTACTAGTAAATGGTGACATATGAGATGTCGCTCTGGAGAGAGTGGGTGAAAATGTGGCTGTGCTGTAAGCCAGTGGCAAAACTCCTCTTGATTTCAGTAGAGCCAGAGAATTTTGTGTAGTTATTTTCCATACATAATTCACATGGGAGGGACATCTACCCTCCCAATATTTCTCTTTTTCTTTAATGATTAATAAGTTAACAATAAGAAAAATACTTTTCTTCTGGAATGGTTCATATTTGGGAAATCCAATTCTGACCTACTAAGCTTGCTCTGACTGTTTAAGCCTTGAGGCAAATTTGCAAACTGGCCTAGGGAAGCTGGTACTTGTTATTGTTGCTTCAAAGACTGTCTATGTGGGAGAGGGAATGAGATGTGTTGGGATTAAAATACCCTAGCTGTAAAAAGCAGTAATAATTACCGTCTACATGTGGGCAAGTCAAAAGAGGTTATTACCAAAAGAAATTTAAACTCCTGTTTGCAGAGAAAACTGCCTGAAATCCAACATTATTCATCTGTCCTGTGTGGATTGTTTTTAAACAGTTTTCTTCAAACACCATTTCTGTAAGGTGCATTTTAAATGGATCAAGACAACGTTAAGAGGCTTGGTATTGGGTAAGTGATGGTATAATGGGAATTACAAAAGGCAAGTCTGCTCCCAGGAGGCCTGGGATCTGGGGGGCCAGAAGAGCTGCCTCCCATGAGAGTGCACAGCACACAGCCCCCAGTCTGGCTGTGTGCTACTCATCTGGTCTTGTTCTGGCTGCTTGAGAGCGTCAGCGTGCTCATGGATCAGCTGATCTTTTAACAGAGCATTTTGCTGTACTCTCCTGAAACAACTGATAGATTCATAGATTTGAAAAGAACTAGCAGATCATCTAGTGTGATTTTATATAGATACTGTGCACTTCCATGTATCTCCACCTGCATTCCAGTAATTTGTGATACAGTAGTTCATACTTTCCCAAAATGCATCTGCCCTTCTTCTGAGAATATTGCTGTTCAGTACATTACATAATTTCATGTTAATTATTTTCACTCAGTCTATTCTCATTTACTTTAATGAAAATCCTCTTCAGACTTGTTCATGAAAATGGGAGGAGAATCAGTCCGCCCTGATGTCTGTGAGGATAACTTCTAATAGAGAGCAGTTGGGTTGTTGCTCTCTGGTCTTCTGCATGGACTTTCACAGAAAAGCATAAGAGAGGTCTATAATTTTTGTGGAGTTTGGGCTGCTTTGCTTTTTGATAAAATCACCAGGTCAATCCCAATTATGAAGATTGTCCTGTATTGTTGAGAATACTCATTGAAAATGTTTGGAGTGTGAAGAGAAGTGCTTCTCCATCTGCTATAATTAATAAGACAGTTTCTTAACCTACAGTTGGATGTGTGAGAAAATTCCTATGCCTGAAAAATATGGCTGATGATGCCACATGCCATTCCTCCAGCCTCCAGTTTTGTGTTAGAAGTTCAAAGAGGTAGTGTGTGTGTGTGTAATACCACTGCCTCATTATAGCTTCTACTGACAGAATGCCGTGCCACAATTCTGTCAGCTCCAAGATTAAGATATTTAATAGCGTCATTTGAGTTGTCTTACAGCAAGATTCAATCAGTTTTTCATTGCATACATCCTTGATTATCATTTGATTGGGCAATGCCTAAATGTACATTCAGTTTGGAAAAGCTGTTGCACAATGCTGTATTCCCTGTTGCTTCATGGAAACTTGGACTTCCTCTTAGCTTCACTTTCTGTGAGTTATACGCTGCTGGGGAACTGCCTTTGAATCAGAAACCAGTCACGATGAAAGCATCTGTTTTATTTGTGGGTTTGGGTTTCTTTCTCTATTCCAGGTCCACAAACTCAATCCAGTGACACGTGGTTTTCATTTATATGGTTATCAAAGCCTATTTCTTCATTCACAGGACAGAAGCAAGAACATTTTCCTTCCTTAAGGTCCTTGTGTGTAAGTTTGGCAAATAGCTGCCTTTTATTTTACTCTTACGCACACCTTTTCTTTGCCATCTGCTAAAAAGATTTAGCTTATATAACAACTGTTTTCACAGTTTTTATCACCACAAATTAAAAATCACCTCTAGACACAGAGATTTTCTTGCAGTCTCTATCTATTTCACACCCACCTGTATATGAAACGCCTTCAGTACATGTAACCTTGGCAGCTCATGGATCCAAAAATATCCAGCTGCTTTACCGATCTAATGAGAGCTGAATTTGTAGACGTGAAGAAATACTGCCCATGAATTTTGCTACATTTTCACAGATTCTTCTCATTCACACTAGGGTGACCAAAGAGGTTTTACAGAATGGCTGCCATCCTTGCCCTCTCTGTCCAGCACTGGGAGATGGATAGGTTGTGCTCCTGCTCTTCTATCCCCATAAGTACCACTGCCTTCTCTGCTGCTGTCCCTGAAGAGAAATAGCAGCTCTTGGATTCAATGTATCATATCCTCACACAGATGTCCAAAGCCACCCAGATGACTTGCTTGCTAAAAAGTTATCTATTTCCCTACATAAAGGGATATTAGGTCACTGCCTCATATTTAGGTGTCTTTGGTGTTGATGTGTTAAGCAGATGAGACAAATCCTACCCAAGCATCCCAGCTGAGTAGACTACAAGTGCCTGTTTATTCTTTATACTACTCCTAGCAAACTCCTGGTCGCCCCCTGTTATGTGGGACCACAGAGCCTCTGGAGTTCACAGTCTGACTCATAGCAATTGATGAAGAGCAAGGACTGCACCATGAGGCCAGGAGCATGGAAAGAAGATAATTTCAAGTTGGTGACTGAGGCAATCTAGACTGTGCTGACTCCAAACAACCCTGTAGAGATTTTGTTGAAAGCAAACTAGACAGCTGTCCTTCTGAACATCTCCTGACTAGGCTTTTACACAGAATCAGTTCGGTTGGAAAAGACCTCTGAGAAGGTGGAGTCCAAGCTTTGACTGAACTCCACCAGTTCAATCAACAGGACCACGGCACTAAGTGCCATGTCCAGTCTTTCCTTAAACACTTTCAGGGACGGTGACTCCGCCACATTCCTGGGCAGCTTGTTCCAATACCTAATCCTCCTTTCTGTGAAGAAATTCTTCCTAATATCCAGCCTAAACCTTTACTGGTGCAGCTTAAGACTGTGTGTCCTTGTCCTCTAACTAGTTTCCTGGGAGAAGACTGACCCCACCCTCCTTTCTGGTAGTTGTGAAGAGCACCAAGGTCTCCCCTGGCCCTCCTCCAGGCTAAACACCCCCAGTTCCCTCAGCCACTTGACATAGGAGGTGTGCTCCAGATCCTTCCCCAGCTCTGTTGCCCTTCCATGGATGCACTCCAGCACCTCAATATCCTTCTTGTAATGAGGGGCCCAGAACTGAACACAGGATTTGAGGCATGGCCTCACCAGTGCCCAGTACAGGGGCACAATCACTGCCCTGCTCCTGCTGGCCACACTATTGGTGGTACAGGCCAGGATGCTATTGGCCTTCTTGGCCACCTGGGCACACTCTGGCTCATGTTCAGCTACTGTTGACCAGCACCCCTGGTCCTTTTCCATCAGGCAGCTTTCCAGCCACTCCTCCCCCAGCCTGTAGCAGTGTGTGGGGTTGTTGTGGTCAAAGTGTAGAACTTGGTCTTGTTGAACCTCATGCTGTTGGTCTCGACCCATGAATCTGGGCGGTCCAGATCCCTTTGCAGAGCCTTCCTGCCCTCCAGCAGACTGACACTCTGACCCAACTTGGTGTCATCTGCAAATTTGCTTCAAGGTGTGTTTTGTCTCAAGGTGGCTCTATTTTGCAGTGGGCCCTGCTCTGAATGGCATTGGACTACTTCTTCCAGGGACGAGATGGCCAGTTGTGGCAGTCCAGTTGTTCTGTAAAATAATGCAGTCACTGGTTTAGCTCTGGGTGTAAGTTGTAGGTAGCAGTTCTCTCATATAGCCTTGGCCTTCTGGGTCTTTATCTCCTCTCATGAGTGCCACAGTGTGTATACACGTGGTGAACTGGCATTTCTCTTGTCCAGGATCCTTGTCACAGGTCTATCCCTTTTGCAATCTGACTGTACTCTGCAAAGGCTTTTCTCTGGTTGTCACTTGCTGTGTCTCTTGTCTGAGTAAGTGATTCCTTACAATGCTGGAAAATTGCCAGTAGGTCCTCAAGGGAATTGATGTTTGTGTCATCATTTGAAAATTGCTTAAATGGCCCAAATATCAACACTTTCTGACAGCTGGTCACTTTGAAAACAACCGGGCCTTTAAATCAACAAGCATTTACTGTCTCCAGTGTTTGCCCCATGCCATGAACTGAGAAGCAGTTTTTTGTTTTTCCTTGTTTCTTCCCCAGCTTGCATTTGTACCCTAGCTGTCCAGTTGTCATGCTGCTTGCACCACACCTGTCCAATTTCTTCGTTGTCACAATGTGGCAGCTCTCCTGGGTACTGGTGGCTGGGCTGCCCTGGGTGCTTGGCAGGCTGGAGAGTACCTCCTGCTGTAGGCAAGAGGCAATTCTGTGAGTAAGGCAGAAGTGAAATACTCCTTGGTGTCCATCCCTGTGGTATTAATATGTTCTTCAATTAGAGAGAAATCTGCTGGGAAGGGGTGCTATATATACAAGATGCTGTACTGGGCTAAAGCTGTTGGACCAGATCATCTTTCTCTACCTCCTTATGCACTCTGGGGTTCAGTACCATGCTAATGACTATATTATATGAAATCTGGATTTATTGATGGTCACTAATTGCTAAAAATAGAGCAGAAATGGAAAAAACAGCTATTACTTTAATATTCAGTACCCCTAACTTGAGCCTTTGTCTGATGAAAACAAAAGCATATGCTGCAACTCTTGCTCTGCACGTTTTGCAAAGTCAGGGTATCCCTGGAACAGATTGCTGAAGGCCAGGTTATTTTAGTTAAAAATAAACCCTGAGCAATTGTGACAGGCTTGTAAATTAATGTGGTGCATTCCCTGAGCACCAGCTCCCATCAGGGTTACTCTGGAGACCTCTCAGTGTCGTCCATCATCAGAGTCCTATCGCTCTAATGATGCATTTCATATTAAAGTGGCTCCAGTTGCCAGGAAGAGATTCTGCATGCTCAAATTGTAAAAAGTGTTACTGTTGTTAACCTCAGGTGTTCTCTCCTTACCTACGGTGCCTTGGAGAACAGGCCAAATAGCTTCCACAGAGAGAAATCCTATTTCATCCTTTGGCTGCATTCAAAGCAAAATGTTTTCCTTCACTGCAGTCTTTCAAACTCCATCAAGATCTTCTGATGATGTTTAAATGATTAACTGTTTTATAAAGCCGACATTCCCATCCATATTAACTTTTATTAAAAGGCTTTTAGGCAGGACTTAAATAATGCAATCTGCCCTTGAGACAGAGGTAACCCAGTGATTGCCTTGCCCAGCAGCACCTTGGGAAAATAGCTCTGACTCAGAGTCTCATTTCAGTGGCTGGTTCCCCTTCGGTGCAAGGGGAATTCCTCTTTATGAGCTCTTTCCCAGGCGTAGGTTACTTCCCTCTTCACACAGGGTCAGCACTGCTCCCTTGCAGACTTTGCTGTGTTTTCTCCCTCTTCCCCTTCTCCTGGGCTCTGTGCTCCTCTGCCCTGGTGTATGAGACTTTATATCAGTGTAACTGTTACCACTCCTTTAGACAAAAACATCTCCTCTGTACATGCAGAAGCAGGAAGTCAGACGTCTGAATAGTCTTCCCACAAATTTCAAGAATTACTCACATTCATTGTCATCCTCTCTGGGCTGCACTGCCTGGGGCATCTGTGGGTTCTGACTTTTTCTTGGGTCACACCCATCAACCTGAGGAAGAGCTGAAACCTGTTTAACCCAGGGCACACATTTGACACCAGTCATCTGCATGCCCCAGATTTTGTCCCTGCCTCCCATGCCCCACGAGGTCCTGAGCATCCTCCCAGCCCACCTTTCACACCTATCTACCACTTTGTGGGGTAAAGGGCCTGAGGGCAGGCTTAGATGTGTTTAAAGGTATTGCCCTTGTGTTTTCTGCCTTCCTGGCTGGCATTGGGTTGGCCACAACTTGTCCACCTTCATGGTTTAATTGTGTAGCATTCCTCTCCGTGCTGGGAGAAACCGAACTCTGCTTTGCCACAGAGGACATGAGGCCATTATCAAAATGGTCACGTGGGACATGAGTCTGTGTTTGACCCCTGCAGGCTGACTGCATGGCAAAGCACGGATCCACACATGGAGAGGACATGCTTTGGTTCCCCACCTCCCACAAGCACGGTGTGGGGCTGGTCCTCAGAGAAGGCTTGGACCAGGACCTTTGGGTTTTGTGGAACCACTTGACCGTGTGGGCTTGACTGTAAACATCTGCCTGCTCTGATCAGTTTGAATCATGCCTGCCCTCTTACCTCTGAATCCTCTTGGCCAGCAACCTCAATCACCCTCTTCTGAATGCACTTGTGATGCTTCAGGAGAACTATCTGGTTCAAAGAGTTACTGCAGATCTCCCAGCTGCCCTTGCTGGCTCCCTGGTAGCTGGTATAAGTCCAGCCTTGAAGAAGTGCTTGGTGGATGTAGCCTGAGTTTCCACAGTGGTCTGTACCAGAGACCTTGATAACATGCAGCTGATCATGGTTCTTCATACCAAAGGTACGGTCCCTGGTGTAGGAGGATCATCCTTCAGAGCGAAGGTTAACTGCAGACCTGCTGTGCACAAGGTAGCAGACACGTGCTGAGTAGTGTGTGCTGCAGTCCAACAGCAAAGAATCATCAGCTGAAGATCACGTGTCAACTAAATCATAGCACTAAGTGCCATGTCCAGTCATTTCTTGAACACTTCCTATGCTGGTGACTCCACACTTCCTTGGGCAGCCTGTTCCAATCCTTGACCACCCATTCCATGGAGAAATTCCTCCTGATGTCCAACCAGAACCTCTCCTGGTGCAGCTTGAGTCCATTTCTTCTTGTCCTGTTGCTTGTTGCCTTGAAGAAGAGGCTAACCCCCACCTTGCTGCAACCTCCTTTCAGGCAGTTGTAGTGAGCAGTAAGGTCTCCCCTGAACTTCCTTTTCTCCAGCCTAAACAACTCAGGCTCTCTCAGCCACTCCCCATATGACTTACCCTCTCAGCAGTTTGTCTTACACATCACAGAACTAAGGCAAGAAATTCCTCTGTCCTTCAGGCTGCCTTCCTGGAGCAAGCTCGTATTTCAGACTTCTGACAAACACAGGGGTGGCAGGAGTGGACGGTGGCTCATGATGTCTCTGAACATCCTGCTGTCCCTCTGTTACCTTTTGCATGAGAAGCTGCTATAACATACATTATTTGGAATGCCAGGCATCCGTGTTCCCCGTCCAGTGCAATGACCCTGCCCAAGGCCAGCACACAGGCACTGACCCATGTAGTTAGAGTAATATAAGTAATAATTATTTGAAGTTTATGAACCCATGGGATGAAAACCACATGCAGTATTTGCTACAAAACTGTTTTGATTTGAGAGATTCAGTTAAATACTGACTCAGTGGTTAGGATATGTAGGCTGGGATTATGGCGATAAACACTTCAGCGTTACATCAGTTAGTCAGAACCAGCAATGAAAAAGGGCCCACACTATTTGTAATGCTTCCCTGATGTCATTTAATTGGAAGGACCTGGGTTGCCAGAATGCATGTTGAGATGGTCCATGCATAATCTCTGGCAGGTGGGGGGCAGATTTCTACTTTTATGCCATTGTTTTTGCCACAAATAATGTTGTGACTCCTTTATCCTTGCCTATCAGTTATGTTTTGCATAATTAAGACTAATTACTAGGTATGTATAAATCTGATTCTAGTGGGAATAAGTTGTACTTACCATATTTACTCTCTCCATGACTGACCTTTTCTGTGAAAGGCTCCAGAAAAAAGGTGCACTTGCCCCTGTGCTGAATGGTTTGTGGTGCAGTCCAACACACTCCAAATTAGTCACTACAGTGTAAAAATCTCCTGTTGACTTCAGGTCTTAGAAGAGAAGAAAGATAAAGTTTGCACAACACTCTGAGGCACATGGTGTGATTCTTGGGGTTGTGCAAAGCCAGGGTTTGATTCCTTGTGTGTCCCTTCCAACTCAAGAGATTGTATGCTTCTATGGAAGGAGATATGTGACTGGTTTAAAGGCTGCCCATCACGTCACCGGTTGATACAGAAGAAGGACCTTTAGCTGCCAGCCTAGGAAGCAAGGCTACTCTGCCAAAGACATTCTGATTGTTCGTATGTCTGCTTTCCATTTCCAGCTATTAAACAACATGAAAAGACAACTGTCAACAGTGCAAATATTTTCCTTGTTTAATACTGCATGTGGTCTGGGGCTGTTGGCATCACTGGGATGTTATCCTTTCCCCAGAGGGACTGTGGCTGGAAGAAGCTGGCATAGTGGAAGAGAAACATCCATGAAATGTTGTATTTTTAAAAAAGATATTTTGACACCTGATGTCTGTGAAAGAAAGTGTAGACATGAGGGCTACTTCTCACTAATGCATGGCTGCCAGAGTCTGTGGGCAGTCTGGGTCAGCAGCATTTGCCTCTCCATGAGATGAATCTCTTGGCTATTAGGCCAGATCCACTCAGACTCACAGGGTAAGTGGTACCCCATGGCTTGCATGTGGCTGTCTATATGGCTAAACTTCCTTGCTGCCAGAAGCTGGGTGCTCTCACCCATGTTCCCTATTAGGAAGGATACCTAGTCTGTGCCTGCATCATGCCCAGGCACTGCCTGAGAAAATGCTCGCTGGCAAGCAAGCAAACTGTGGTAGGGAGCATGGGAGTCTCTAAACTGTTTTGATGATTTCATGCTCATGTTTCAGCTATGCCCTGTCCAGGGTCAGCTTCCCAACACAGGTGTAGCCTCCGAGACCCAGGATGTCCTCTTTCCCAATGCCAGCTTGCAGAATATTGCAAGGAGCTTGAAGGAGAGGGTGTTAGTTCTGCTCCACCAGTTAATCATACGTCATGTGCCTGGGACAAGTTTTGGGGGGATACCCTTCCGGGAAGAAGGTGCTCTGTGATGCCTGGCATATTTTTGCCCAGTCACCAAGGGGTGAAGTCTTTGCTGTACCCCGTTAAAGATGAGAGGTCTGTGTGAAGAGGAGAGTGAATGACCACATGGCTAAGGCTTTATGCTAACTCCAATGCACATACATATTTTTACAGTATTTGGTCGCAGAATATCCCCAAAGTGTCTTGAAATAGAGAGTTTGGAGTGAGACAGGAATTTCTGGAACTCCACTGCTTTGTGTTTGCCATTTTTTCTGTACTAGATACCTCCATTTCCTAGTGCTTTCTGAACATGGTAAGTAACCCTCAGGTGAAAGTGACACCTGAACCTAGGAAAGATTGAGAAATTCAGATTGGGCAAGAAAACTCCCAGTCTTCTCACCCACTCAGTTCACACTGTCTCTGAGGTGTCCTTTTCCCCTTCACATATCCACTCCCACATGGGTTCTCTGTGCTCTAAAGGATGAGACCCCAGCTGACTTTTGCTCTCTCCTAATTTAAACTGAGGTTCTGGGGGATAGAAGTCTGCATTTTCTTAGCCATTGGAGGTGGAAATGTGGTATTTTCATTCTATCTGATGTCCTGGTGGGCAGGACACATGGATGTGTCCAGGAGAGTAGAGACACTCTTATGGCTACTGGGTGAAACCTTGACTGGTGTCAGTGCTAGCTCTTCATGACCTGGGAAGGAGTCTCCTTGCAGCCCCTGCACTGTGGGCATGGCTGCATCTGACCTTGCAGCTCTGCCAGCCCCTGAAAGGTCCCAAGGACTGCTGGGCTGTGCCCTGGGGCTGAGTGTGCTTGTGAAAGTCCTGAGCAGGCAGATTGATGCTCCTCCAGCCTGTTTCGTTTACCATAATGAAGACTGCTCTGTAGGAAGAGAAGGAAGCCTCTTGCCTATTCAGGAGTTTCAGAAGCGTGGTGCACTCATGTTTCTGGTGGTGGGAAAGCCCCAGAATGTGGGTTGGGGTGAAGGGACAGTGCAGGTGATTTTATAAAAGTAAGTCCTGTCTAACTCTTGGGTAGGCCTCAGTTGCCTTAAAATCTAATTTCACTTGAAGGCTTGTATCTACAGCATTCAGATATGTGATGACTACAAGGGGTGACTCAGGTCTCTCTAACCACTACCCCGCCTGTTACCTGAGAATGGTTTAGACCAAGAGGAGATCCTGGGTACTGTTTCCTGAGAAACATGCCAAAACCAGGTGGGAAATGGGGGTGGTCTGGGCTGGGTGCAATCACAGTGACAGTGGAAGTGCCATGCAGTCCCTTTACCTTTCTGCCCTCTGCCCACCCACGGCAGTGAGTCTGCCTCTGACATACAGCACACACGGACCACATGTACCAGTGTGAGCCAACAGGGCAGCTGGCAGAGGCAGGAGCTGGAGAAATAAAGATTTAATTTGAACACCCAGATTCTGCATTGCACTGAGCTGTGTAGCAGTATGACACAGGATACATAATCCATTACTTACCCATCTGGAGGAGACTGATGTACACAGAGCCATGCACGGAAGCTGTTCCTGCTGATGTCGTCAAAATCGGCCATCCCTAGCACAGCCCACAGTGGGCCAGATTTGGGGCCAGAGGTATTCCCAGAGACCAACATGGCAGATGTAAAGAACTGAGACTGCTATACATAAAAAGCGTATTTGATCCGGGGATGTCACTTTCCCTCACCACTTTGTTTGAACAGTCTGGGGAGAAGGATGACTCTGAGCAGGAGCTGTGCAGAGCTGCAAGGTACTGTGACATTCCTATCAAAGCTGCCTCTCACCCTTCATTGACTACAAGGGAAACTTGTGGAGACCAGCCTTCCCAGGCTAATGTTAGCCTTCCTGACTGTTGTTCTATGCTCCCTATGTAGTCATTGAAGAAGGACAACCACCCACCCAAGAGGTGCTCTTGCATGACCTTTGGAGACTTCATGTCTTTGGAGACCTTTTGGCTGAGTATAGAGGGGAATGCTCAGTGAAGGCAACTAAGCAGGATCCTCTAAGTTGGTGGTGTGAATCCCCCCTAAGATCTGTTGTGGTGTTTTTGCATCTGTTTCATTCTGTAGATCATCGTCCAGATTAATTAAAGTGACCAACAGAGTTTTTTGTCTCAGTGGACATTCTGATGGTTTCAGACCAGTAGAGCATCTCAGATACCACCATGAGAAAGAGTGGTTGTAGAAAGCAGACTTTGCATGGATGTGTTATTATTTTAGCTTTCAGTGCAGAAGAAAACTTTTGGATCAGATCTTCTGGAAGAAAAATCAGCGATGTTCAAGATTCTCTATTTGTCATCCTGACAAGCACAACTCATTTTTTTTATCAGTCAGGTCAGTTTTCAGCCACTCAGGGATGATTTTAGGCTCCAAAGTGTGGAACAGATTGTGCTTGCTGTGTGCGTAGGGCAAACTTAGTCTCACCCTTGGGGATAGTCCTGGAAGACTTCTGAAGGATTTCCAGGAGGAAATGAGACACTGTCTCTGTCTTGATTCCGCTCACATTCTGGGTCTGAATGACATGGTGCTTGGTGTTATATCTGTGTGCTTCTCCCTCAGAACTGGGAGGCTGGTGCTCTTGCAAGCTGTGGGGACAGCAGTATTCCTGTGTCCTGGAGATCAGTGGGGCCTGATGAAGGACGGGGAAGATTTCCTTGGGTGATCCTTGATGCCTCACATGTATTACGTCTGATTTCACTACGTAGCCTGCTCCATACATCTTGTGTTCATTTTCTGGTATGGCTCATTTCCAGCAGCACACGTGCCTGTTTACATACTGCTGCAGAAGGCAGCTCACAGACAACAGAGGAAATAGCTCTGTTGGCATGTCTTTCCTATCTCATTTCCACCCTCAGATTTTTCCCTAGTTTTAATCCCTGTGGTCTGGATTCCTTAAAAGTCTCTAGAAAACCTCATTCTTTGGTGCCTCCCAAGACTTCTCACCCAGAAGAACAAGGGTTAATATCCTTGGAGCATCACGTTGGGAAGCAGTGCGAGTCTGTTCATGCAGCTGACAGTGCCCTTTTATTATTGCTTCTATCTCTCCTATCAGATGTCTCACTCTTAACAGAGTTGTTATTAAGATAATTAGTTAATGCAGGTTATTTTATTATTGTAGTCTTATTTGGTTTGATTGCATGGTCAGCTGACACATGTAATAAAAGCAACAGAAGCATTAAAAAGTTGCATAATTGGCAAAACTGAACTGTCAGTGTGGTGGAGTTCAGAGATTCGCAGAGAGAAGAAATACACAGACTCCATAGAGACGCGGGTCCTTCTGTGAACCTTGGATTTCTCCTCCTAGCATTTGTTAGTCAGGAAAATGATTGGCATTTCCTCTTCTGTGTTTTAATTTTCTCTGCTTGGGCTGTATTTTCTGATCTTTGCTTTATCCTGCAGAGGAAGGCAGATCGGTCTTGTTTATCTTTGCCAGAGATTCCTTCATTTTGGGAACCGCATAGGAAATAACTTGGAATGAAGGCAGACAAGAGGCTTTAAAAAGCATCTATCAAGTAATCGAGTGGGTCCATGTGTCATATTTCCTGACCATCTATTGCCTTGGTATCTGCCACTGGCACACATCCCAGTGCTGTCAGCGTAGTACAATCCTATTTTTATTTACATCCACTGTTCCTCTATTCAAATACTTTATCCAGCTTTGTCAGTGCAAAATCCTAGCAATTTTCATCTTCTTAACCTTTTCAGTTTTCCTTGTGCACCCTCATGACACATAAGCTAGCGAAAAATGTTTCTTTCTTCAGCCCTGGTCTGAAAAGCTGCTTTTCAGCCCATCCCAGCAAGACTGTTCTGAGACCTGACCGGTGTTGTCTTTGTTTGTGTTGGTCTTCTCTAGGCTGGGCTTGAAGCTGTGAGTGGAACATTCCCCAGGGTCCTAAATTCTGCCCAATTTGCAGCCATGTCGACCTGCAAATATTTCCTCCAGTTTGAGATATTTGGCACCCCAAGTTTCCTGGATGTGCTTACATCATCCCTGTGCGGAGGAGGACTTGGCTGTATGGCTTAGAATGTGTTTTGTGTAATTGAACAAGCTCCCTCAAAAATACGCCGGCAATTTTACCAGTTCTTGTCTGGGGTTATGAGGTATGTGATGTAGCCCTGTGGGCAGGAGAGGAAAAAGCCCTCCCAAGAGGCTGCTCCTGAGCTGACTTGATAACTTTGGGGTTTGAAATAGTGGGGCAAGAAAAATCTGAAGCAAGAAACAAGTTGTTAAAGCAAAGACATGCAGAGACATATAATAAATGATACATCTAGATTTTTTAGAATGTGGCTAGACGAAATCAATCCCTAATGCAGTGAACAAGCTCCAGTGGGTTACCAGCAGACATTGTCCAGAGTAACCCAGTTCCAAACATGGGCACTTCTACAGTCAGAATTTGGCCTTGGAAATTTTGTTTTGCAGTTGCTGCTCTAAAAGAGGGATTTTAGAAACAAGCCCTGCTGCAGGCAAAGAATGCTTGAAAGTCCCTTCACACACACTGCCTTTTCAAGGTGCACTGCTAAAGCTCAAAGCACTGAAGAGGAAGGCTCCTGACAGCTTTCCAAGGCTCGGAACTTTGGACATAATGTTTTTAGGTCATTGCTTACAAGCCAAGAGCACCAAGAAGGGCAGACAAAGGCGTATTAGCTGGACCTCTTCTCAGTCTCCTGGGAGGGACAATGGGTGCAGTTCACAAGCAGAGGCACACAGCTGCAGCTTGCTGGTAGGGAGGCTGCACACAGAGGAGAGATCAGAATTCAGAGCAATTAAGCACGTCGCCTGATTGTTACCGACAGATTAAAAAAACCCCTCTGCCAGCTTTGCACATTTGAGGCCTCTTGTCTTTGTGAGTCAGGAGGCAGTTCCCATCGTGAGACACACGCTCTGTAGTACAGGATGATTTTTGGCAAAGTCCGGATGATTGTGAGCCAGGCGGGGCGGGGACAGCATTCCAGTTTTATAACACAATTCCATAATAGGAGACAGCATTCTTTTCATATTAATGTTCATACAATAGGAATTTTAAACTCCAGCTTTTGGGTTATATGGGGGGAAAAAAATGCCTCTTTTATATGCCACAACAACTTTAATCTATAATTCAATGAACAGGGCTGCTGGTGGACCAACCACAGAGAGCACAGTGGGTATTTTGCAGGATACTTTCCTTCCAAGAAACAGCAAACTGGAAAGCACTGATGTAGTTATGTACTAGCTGATGTCACCATGACCTCCTTTTTGGATGGGTTACAGGTCTTCAGTTTACCTGCTCTGACCCCAGGGGAAATTCATTTCACTACTCTGCACACTCCTTGTGAGCACAGTGAAGTACCAACCCCTGCTTCTCTAGAGTTACCAGACCAAAAATGTGTAGGCATTTCCATGTCTTTTGGTAGCAAGGGTTTTGCAGAGTGCAATGTGGGGCTGCTCCAAGACCATCCTTACCATGCATTTCACCAGGGACACTTTCTGCCTCACCTGTTCTTTTGGTGCAGAGAGGAACCTGAGGCTTTCAAGATGTTACTCTTCTCCTGACTTACATGTTGCAGTGTCTTGCTGGGAAAGTAGAAGTTTTAAAGGTAAATTTCTCCTATTGGCGTTTTGACCAGTCTTTGAATTTTGCACCAAAAATAACCCTGTGCTTTCAAGAGCCCTTGCTGCTCTTAGCTCAAAGTTGCAGTTTGACCCCTCACTGTAGCTCAGACAAATACCTTGCTGCGGGCATCAGGGTTAAAGAATGAGGAGGATGAAGGGACTTTAGGCTTATGCCATTTGGAGTGTGTAGTAAGAGAAAAAAGCCACTTTAAGGCCCCCAGAAATACCTTGGACCCTCTACTGATCTAATGGTCAAAAGGACAATTCATTAAAACCTAGTTTTGGCCAGCAGGCTGACACCCCTTAAACTAGTGTTTGCTAGGCTGCCTGTTTTCAAGCAGTCCAGAGAGATGGATTATATGAAGTGTATTTTCTCACTAGTGGCCTCTATAGCTGAGATTTCTCAGAGGGTTTAGCTGAAGCAGGCTGTCCAGAGCAGATACAAGGAGTGCCACTACTAGTCACCGGGAATTCACGTTGTCCTAACCTAAGCTATACAATTCAGCTCTGTTTTAGGTGAGCAAAGACATGTGCTCTGAAAAGGGCAGAAGGCTCAGTACTATTTAGAGACAAATTGGAACACCGAAAGAGCAGAAGAGGGCTTAGTCTCCTGAAAGGTTGTTCCGTGCCTTGCCTGAACAGCCATGGGGCTGTGGGTATCAGCGAGGATTTACATGTATTGGGGATGAAATGACCCTTGGAAGAATGGTGGCATTTGAAAACAGGAGAGGGAAAACCTCATTAGGCATACACAGGAAAATCTGGTGAATGCCAAGAGTGCTCTGGCATGTGTTTCCCCACATGATGCCAGTCCGAAAGGGAATGTTCAGTAAGTGGCCATTTTATAATGCTGTTTTGATATTTGGATACTGCCAAATGATAGAGAAAATGGAAATTCTCAGGGTGTGTGTGGATTCAGGAGAGTGTGGCAGTAGGGCAGTTTTTGGTTTTGAGGCTTGGCGCTTTGGGTAGCTGCAGCTTTGAAGTGTGGTAATAGAGATGCTGAAATGCATGCATCTTTGCAGTGCTAGGTCTTTGTCAGCTCAGGACAGTTTCTTCTTAAAGAAGACCTTGCAGAGCAGGGGCTGTGTCCAAATGTTTCTTCCGGACAGCTTGGCTGTGCTCTTCAGAGCAAGCCTGGCTGTGATGGCACTGAGCCTCTCCGAGGGCAGTGCATTCTCTGAGTTGAGGGTGTTAGCCCTGGCCCCAGCTGAACTGGGGATGGCCAGCTAGGGAAGGGGGTGGATCAAGGCCTGACATGAGTACAACCCAATCTTTAACAAAGAGACTTCCTGCCTGAGTTGAAATGTCTTGGTGCATTTCCCTGCCTTCAAACAAGAGCTGTGTGCACCTGATGTCACTTCCCCCGGCTGCCCAGCGGATAACAGGATGAACCTGCACTGACTGAAGCAGACGTTCCACTGTGTCACTGGTTATTTTGCTCTACGATGGGGCAGGAGATTTTACTGCCAAGGTTGTTTTTGTAGTTTATGCTCCACACACACTTTTCCCCTCTGCTCCCCAGCAGTTTGAAAGGAAGCGGCGTAGGAACTTGTGCGATGTGCTTGCGGGCACACAGCAGCAATGTGACTCATCAATAGACCAGGCTTTGGGAGCTGGTGCCTGTTACAGCATGAAGCCAGCCTGCTTCTTCACAGAGCTCCAAAAGGCAGCTGGCTATGTCAAAAGGGCAGAGAATAAAGAGTGTAGTGTAAAATGGAGACACAATTAGGCAAAGATTTAAAAAAAAAAAACCAACCCTATAACATTTTTTATCTCTTCACTGAAAGTTCCCTCGGGTGGTGTTTGTTGAAACGAATAGTTCTGAAGCTTGCTGGTATAAAACAAATGGCACATAGATTTTGCAATAATACTAGGTTATTTTTAAACATCTGAATGAACAGTCACAAAACATCCACCTTGGTATGCACCAAGTTCATCATAGGATATGTCTTTATCACTTCATAGCACTGAGGAAATGGCATTTGAGGGATATCTCTATGAATCTGTTCCCTTTAAACCTTCAAGTGTTTCAACCTCATTCCTATGTTCTGTACTAAACACTAGTCAGTGAGGAGGGAGAGGCTAATAGATTGCAACCCATTAATCAGGAACCTTGATATAGTTTTTTACATTTCAGAGCATTTGAAAAGGAATCTGGTTTAGTGCTGCCTGCATTTTGGAACTGGAAAAATTTAGGCACTTCTTTGAAAAGACCAGTAAATATTTAGTGCCTCCATTTGATTTCATAAAACCACAGAAAAGATGCAAAACTTGGACAATGACACCATTGCTTCTGCTTATCTAGCAGGTGATACTGCAGTTAAGTCCCAGTAATTTGGTTGTTCTGGGTTGTGCAGCTGTGCCCGTAGTTGTGGGTTGCTTTTACATCACTGGAAATCTGTGCTGTTTCCACTCAGCAATGGAACTTGGAATAAATGGAGAGAAGTGTTTGTCAGACATTTGAAAACAAATACTGTCCTCTATTTTGACATTGCTTTAAACATTAATATTATTCTGAAATGACCATAAGAGTCAGAAAGATGTAAATTTTGACATTTCTGATTTCACTGTATTCAGAAAGTTTTGCAAATATGATTGCATTATTTGATTTTTCTACATTTCTTTACATTTCTGCAAAGAGGGCAAATTCAGGAAGGTGAGTGCCCTTATTAGGTTCCTAGTTTTTACCTGCGCTGCCCACAGCTTTGTTCACATGTCATGGGACGGCAAGGTCAAGCCGTAAGCACATTTTATAGTGTTGCCCAGGGTTATCACAATTTGGTTATCACTCAAGGTCATCTGTTTGTCATTTGTCGTATAACAATACCAAGAAAATAGTCTCTAAGCATAAATATGAATAACATTAATACCAATAATTCACCACACTGCAGAACCCATTGCATATTTTTCCACTTTTCCAAGTATTCATTAAAAAAACCACAAAACACATCTATTTCTGTTCACTTCAAAGGACAAATTTCAACCTGCTCTGTTTCTGGACATCCTAGACAGTTTGCCAGACCAGTGCCTTAGTGTGGTTAATGGTCCCATGCCTTCGGTACTGACATTCAGTAGAGAAAACCCTTCTAAGTATCCAGAAATATTTTGTTGTAAGCTGTGCTGAGTCTTGGCCCTAACACATAATAAAAAGAGTAAGTCAGCTGCTAGGATAAAATCTTACTCATGAGTAGCTAGTTACCTGATACGACAAATGACAAGGTTTGAAACAGATTAGTCAACCACTCATCAGCTTATTTCTCCTTCTGACAATTTTCAGAGTGTTTCTGTGATTATCTAAAATTATTTTTTGTCCATAAGCAGTATTTGGTTGAGACTGGTAGCCTCAGGATTTTTTTTCTCCTTTTGTTCTTTAGAATGTAGTTAATTTTCAGTCAGTGTTCATGATGGAGGACATATCCTTTGAATAAGCCTGTCTATCTTTTGTGTACTTCACAGCTTCTACTTCATTTTTATCTTCCTTGAAGGATACCTTTTTTTCCCAATATCTCTTTGTCACTGGAACTGGAGAAAATTTACATTGACAAGATCTGTAATATTCCACTGGCAAGCAACTTAAACGTAGATGCTTTCCCTGGAGAGAGTGAAATGGTGTGATTATACTGTATATTTGTGTACCCTTGTGATTTATCTCCTTTTATAGTCTTCTGCTCCCTCCAATTCCCTTGAGATAACCTAATGTTACCCACGAAGGAGCATGTCCCAGCGCATCTGCTTGTGGGGTGTGACAATGATATGCATCTGAATGATGAGTTCAGTGAAATGGGGCCCAAGGAGTCACTGTAACCCTCACACTCTTGGTATTTATTCCAGATTAATTTATGTCAGACCTACGTTGATTAGTCGCCTTCACAATGAAGGAAAGGAGGACACATTCCTGAACTTGTGAATTTTCTGAGGATATTCAAAATGGCCTTCCAAAAGAAATTAAGATCTCTTTTACAGGAATGAAGTCCTCAAAACATTGAAAGGACAGGAGCAGTACGTTTTCCTTGGGCAGGTATTTTCCTTTTAATTATCATGTAATTTGTTTAGACAATTTATTAAGGATGTGTTGGAAGGCAAGTTAGAAGTGAAATTATTTTCCTAGTTTAGAAACAGCTTGTTTAACATTTATTCATGCAGGGCTGGGCCTCCAGATGGTATAAATTGGCATAGATCCATTTAATTTCAGTGGATCTAGGCCAGTTTCCAGCAGCTGGGAATCTTGTCCAGTAAGTCACTTTTAGTCCCATGACTTTGTTTCAGAGCTAGAAAGACCGAAAGATTCAGCCCCTGGGGTGATGACCAAAAATTCTTAACTTTACCAAAATGAAACATTCTTTATCAGTGATCATCACAGAGCTGAGTGAGCACATGTATAATCTACTCAGAACAGATAAAATGCCCTTTTTTCCCATCTACCTTTCATGACCAGTGATGTTATATCTAAAGGGGTGCTTCACCTTAGCCTTAGAGGTCAACATGGTAAGTTTTATTGTAATAGCAGGGCTCTGTATGGTGAGACTGAGAGTACGGGGATTGTGAACTGTGCTCCCGCTGGCACGTAAATTGGAAGTTACCAATGGAGTTATGCCACTTAGTCCATATGTGGATATGGCCCATCTGAAAAATTTGCTTTAGAAACTCATCCGACCATCACAGCAATTGTTACTTCATCATATCATCTATTATTGTACTTAACTTCAGACACTGGTTGTGTTGTAGAGATCTATTACCAAGACAAGGACATTCAGACCACAAATGTCAGACTCTTCTGTGATAAAACTGGGGCCCAGCACAACACTGGCATCAGAAACCAAATTCTGAAAGAGCAGAAGAGATAAAAGACTCAACTGCTTTAGAATAATCAATAAAATAACACTTAGATTTTTGAAATAATGTGTTTCCTCACTAAAACTTATTGCTGCTGAATGTGTGGTGGGTGACCCTGGTTGGCAGCTAAATATCCACTCAGCTGCTCCCTCAGTCTCCGCAAGTGGGATGGGGGAAGAAAATAGGAATAAAAGCAAGAAAACTCATGGAGCTAAATAAAAACACTGATTCAGGTACTGAAAAACAAAGATGATAAACATTCAAACACTTAAGGAAAGCACCTTCCCACTCCCCTTCCTAGAATTTTGCTATTGATATTACCACAGATTACACTCAGTCCCTTTGGCAAAGCAACAGGCAGCTCAAGACATTAGGGTCGGGGTGTAGTGGTTTCTTTCTGCTGCTCCTTATTCCTTACTCTTTTCTTGTGTTCTTCCTTCCTTCTTACTCTTTTCCTGTGCTCTGGTGTGGGTCCTGCATGGGCTACAGCCTGCTCATGGAGTTCCTGCTGTGGCATGAGTCCTCCAGGGGCTTCAGTCCCTTCGGGTGACTGTTGTGGGGTCAACTAGAGCCTACTGGGACTGGCGCAGGGCAGCCTTTTACCTCCTCCCATAGAGGTCGCCCCTGCAGCACTGCCCTCCTCCTTCCACCTGCTACCAAAGTCTTGCCAAAGACATCCAATACAATCTATTAGCTTCCTTCTCAGCTGAGCAGAACACTTAAGACAGGCCATTGTGTGGAATAACACTACACACTTTATTTATGCACTGCATTAAAGGTTATCTTTAAAGGTATCTTAAGAGACAGGATATGGGGCCACTTCTATCCATGCTCTGGCTCTGTAGGTTACGTTAATTTATTTAATGTCATGTTGCCCTACTTTATTGCAGTCTTTCCCTGAAGATTATGGGGAGTCCAGAGGTTGTGTAGAACCAGGCAGAGGAACACACATCTGTTTTTGGAAGTGGAGAAGCGTGGTCCCCTCCTGGGACCATGGAGGTGGCAGTGTTCAAACCAAACAGCTCCAGGGTAAGGCTGTATCAACACATAATTTTAATTTGTTAACATAATGCTGGAATTAAAAAAAAAAAAAAAAACCTTAAAAACCTTTTTCTGTCTTCATTCCCATGACCAAAAATCACCACCATTCCAAAAACATTAATCTGCTCGGTTATTAAGCTGTTGAATGAGTAGATTTTATTTCTCTCAGCTTATTTTCTACTCCTCTTCTAGCTTTAATAGCTATCTGCTTAATATGAGAGTTGTTCCATTTCATTACCTTCCTCCTGTTTTTTTTCTTGAGGTGGAACTAATGCAATGTAAATTGTGGTGCCTGTCTCTGGTTTTCCTATTAAGCAACTTAGGATTCTGTACAGCCTCTGTTGTTGACTGCAGAGCTAGAAATATATTTGAATTTATGATGAAATCCTGGAGTTTGCAGTATATCAAGTTTGGTGGATTTTTTTTTTCAAGCAAGTAGTAATATTCAACAACATCCAAGTCTTTGATGGAGGCCTTTTCTGCAAAGTATGTTATACACACTTTTCAGTTCTTCTATTTCCACCTCATGCAATTCCATAGTAGCTGCCATATACAGTTTATGACATAGAGCTAAGCACAGTAAACCTCAGTTGGGCACTAAAGCTGCAACAGTGCAATGTGAACAAGTTCACAGACACTGTTGAACTGCTGTTTGGGGTTGGTGAAACCAAAAGTAGGAAATGGTTCACAGAGTTGTATCACACCAGAAGCATTGGGAAGGTAACTATTGGCACACACTGGTGCCTGGAGAGCTAGAGTTACTTTAGCAATCAGAGCAATTTCCTCTTCAAGTAAAGAGGAAATAATTTTTGGATTAAACTCTCTAGCATGAGTGTATGCTCTTCTGAGTACATAGTCTCTGCTGGAGATGCTGCAAATTGCTGCTTTTCAAAACTATGAATGAGCTATGGTGTGTGTCTCCACTGAGGCTTTGGATGTATTTGTCCCTCACTTTTGCTTTTATTTCACAGTATAAAATTTAAAGACATTTTCCAGCCTGTTTTATTCAGTGGCTGGATCAGTTGTATCAAAGATATGACTCCTTCCTCCTCTGTCTTAAAAACAGTGAGTTTCTTTCCCCCTAGTGTTTTGAAAGAGGGGATGTTCTGCAGTCTTACTTTTTTGATGGTTAGAGACTTTATTCCAAAGTGACATTTTCAATGTATGCATAGCCAGACTCTCTCCATTTATAAATCAGTTATGCTTTCCCTGTAGCAGATGCAAAAATATATTTTCTCTTGAGAATTTTCCTTCATTTTTTGCAGAAGGCAATGCTATTCCTAGTCCACTTTTGCTGTAATGCTAACTGAGCCAAAATCTTTGCCCAATCTACAATAGCACTGGTCTTCCTGATAGCAGTGGAAGAGACTGATGCAGTTCTATAGTCACATCTGGGCTATCTTCTCCTATACAAAGGACCAGCTGATTTCTTTGGTTTTGCACGGTTTTAATTTTTTTCTGCTGGCTTAGCTCTTCGCAAAACTTGGCAGTTCCTATACTTTCCCTGCACTCTGTCTGCTGATTACTTGCTTTGCTGATTGATAATTTTTCTTTTTTTTTTTCCCTGCAGCCTTTCCCTTATATGTTGCAGAGGAAAGTATTCACCAGTTTAGGTGTCTAAACTTCTCCCAAAAGTTGATTTCCTTTCTTGGATTATGGGCATCATCACCTGGATTAAACTTTAACTCCTTTACTAGAATGTTCCCCTCATCCTTACATAGAGATGCCTGTTGGAAAATGAATAGAAGTCAACATTTTAGGAAAGGGAAACTCTAAGGAGGACTGGAAATACAAAAGAAATGAAACATGTAGAATACCGGAATTTGCAATGCAACAACAAACATTTTTAAGGTTATTATTTCCAGGAAGTAAGATTTGGCTTTTCAGCAAGGCCTGTAGGAAATCCTACAGAAGTGTTAGACCATGAACATATTTGGTAACCATGTCTGAAAGGAAACCCTCAGGGCAAACCTGACTTGAATACGCTGTGACACTGAAGAGAACCTTAAATAACCCTCACAATTCAGGAAATATCAGAGGATACAGATGTTGCATGAATGAATTGGTCGAGTGCATGGAAGGAGGATGAGCCTGACTCTTGAATGGGACAATCCACTTCATCAGAAGAGAAATAACGATGAGAAAAGCTCTAGAAAAAATTACCTATTCTTGTGCTGAGTTCAGGAAAAAATTATATATAATCAATATCAATGTATATCTTATTAGAGATCAAGATCTCACTCTTATATGTCTATGACATAATGAAGTTCCAGAGAAACTGATAGAAGTTCTATAAAAACTGAGATGGTCAAACTCATCATCTTCAAACAGTAACACAGTATGATTCTTTTCTTAGAAGAGAATGTGTACAGGGTTTTTGTTAAGGTAAAAGAATGGGTGGTCTAGGAAAGCTGAATTTGTTTCATCCTGGAGTTGTGTTAGAGATCATTGCATCTTTCTTTGTTGTGAGGATGAAAAGCTGTGCAATATATGAAATTCAAAGCTTTATCTCCTCTGTGTGAGCAGATAAAACACAAGAGGAAAGGTATGCACAGACTACTTTCCTATTTGGATTATGTATTTCTTCAATCTCATTTCAACACTTAAGAGATGATCCAGATGCAATCTTTGGCTGAGAAATTCCATACACAGAAAGATGTGGAGAGGCTTTCTATTTTGAAGCTGTTTGTTTACTCTTCTTTCTAATGTCCACCACTGGCTATTCTCAGAAGATGTTTGCCAAATTCACTCTTTGCCTGGCCAAGTGCAGCTGTTCTGATACTGCATTCTCAAAATTCCTTGAGCATGGATGTCTGCAGACTTGGTCTGTGTGAGGAGTTGTAATGTCTCTTAGAAGGAGCATTTCCAGCATCTGCAGAAAGTCAGCTCAGCCATGAGTTGTGCTGCCTATGGGTCCCAAACCGGAGGATTACATTCTGGGAGTGGAGCTTGCAAGATGGGAATGTGGAAGCCCTTGTACAGAGTCCAAACCTGAGACTCAGACAGCTTTTAAGAGCCAATGGGAGGAAATGAAAAGCAGTCTAAGGAGAGCTGGAGAAATGCACCTGATGTCTTACAAGCTATATACAGTGCCTCATGACCCAGATTTTTATTGGCTTACATTACAGGCCAACATTGAATCCTCTCAGGACTCATTTGTCCTGAGAGGACTTGTAACACAGAGTTTTAATCCAGTACAATATACTGTGGCAATTGGTGTAGGAAGCTACTTTTGTGTGTGAATGATTAGTTTGACAAGCTCTGACTCATGCAGAAACCGCTGGGAATACTTTGAGAAGTAAAAGGTTGCTAGCACGAACAACGATTTTGAAATTTACATCTACTGCCCCGTAACTCTCTACTTGTCTGGGATCATTTTTATGAATCACTGCTGGGTTTACCACTCATGAATACTGTGATTCCCCCCAAAAAACTCGTGCCACTCAATTGTTATGTCAACAATTTGTAATTCAGATATCACATGTATATATATATGATCAAATCCAACATGTGTTTAAGATAGCTGTTTAAAATACATTACTGAGACATACTGAGCTACAAAAAAACCCAAACAACAAACTCTAGCATTTTTGCTAACTTGCCACGTATTTCATCATTTTAGTGCTGTTTGAATGGATTTCTGATCCATATTGATTGAAAAGCATGTGAGCAAAGTAGGTCAAATCCTTGCTGAAATATTGTCAGGGCAAAACATTTAAGACACTGAATTCTACCAAACTTCACAATGCGTTTTTAAACATATTTGAAAGAGTGGAGTTTTTTTCCCAGCTGAGCCACAGGGATGTCAGTGATGCTGTATACCCAACATGGAAGTCAGGCACCGGATACCTGACAACAGCGCTCTGACTCTCCAGCACAAGTATCTCAGTGATGTTTCCCTTTAGTTTGGAATTAAGCTGGTTTTAAAATTCTGGCTCTGGCATGAAAATTATCCTATCTGATGCTTGATGTTGAAAGAACATAATCAAGCCTGCCAATTCACACTACGGTGAAAAAATAGAGATTATTTGAGATTCAAAAACAATGGAGATAAAACTATGGTTCATATGTTGATGTTTCCGTGACTTTTGACCTGAACAACCGGTGACACCCTGTAAGAAATGCCAGGACAGTATTACAGTCCTAATTAAATGCTGCCGTGTTGCGGTGGCCGTTGGGGTCTGGTAGTATGACCCAGATGCCACGAGCTTCCTAGAGAGAGGTTCCGCAAGGGGCAGCTTCCTAGGGGTCTCGGGCAGCCCTCTGGCCTCCCGGGTATCTCTGAAAGGGAACAGCCTGTGGCTGTGAGTGATCAGCTCTTAGCAGTGATTTCAGCTCAGTGATTCCAGCTCTGCCTTGCGAGGTAACCCCTGGCCGACGCAGGGGAAGAGAGACAGGAGCACCATGTGGCAATTCCACAGAGATAGCCTTCATTCTCAAGGAGAGACCTGGCAATCTCAACCTTCTCCACTCTGCTGTTTCACTTTGAGAGAATTCATATATTACCACTTGATTTTAAAAAAATCCAGATAAAGGAGATTGCTACAGGCAGCTTATGACTTTAATGATGTGGGGCATATATTGTTGTACCTTAGTGTGACCAAGCGACCAGCACAACAAAGCATGTTATAGCTGCTCTGCTTACTAGAGGTACTATGATAGTATTGCAGTGCTGTTGCCCAGGCAAGGTATGCTGCTGTACAGGGAGATTTCAAACCCAAGTCTCTAAAGCTGGAGAGACATTCAGTTTCCATTAAAACAATCCTTGGCTTCAGAGGGCATTAAGCCACCTGAGTAACTCTGAGAATTCACACCCAACTGACCTATCCAAAGTCACAAAGGAAAGCAGAGGGGAAGCAAGGGCCTCCTACATCAGTGTTTTGTGCTCTAAGTAGCACTCACCCTCTTGTTCAGTAACAAGACCATCTCCAGTCTTGGAAGTTCAGTCCCAGCATCATGAAGGACTTGACAAGTAAGCTGTTTGATGGGAACAAACAACTCTAAAATTAAAGACCAGAAATAAGCAAAAAGCAGAGCATAGGGGTAAATGTGAATTCATCTGTAAGGCCAGTAGCCTTGGTGAAAAGTCATGGGCCATTACTGTTTACTCATCTCTTTTCTGAACCTGTTAACTTCTACTATTATCACATAGAAGAGAGAAGCAATCATTGCCTTTGCTATTTGTTATTTTTTTTTTTTTTTTCCTCTACCTTTTCTGTGAAAAAAGAGAAAAACTTANGTAGCCTTGGTGAAAAGTCATGGGCCATTACTGTTTACTCATCTCTTTTCTGAACCTGTTAACTTCTACTATTATCACATAGAAGAGAGAAGCAATCATTGCCTTTGCTATTTGTTATTTTTTTTTTTTGCCTCTACCTTTCCTGTGAAAAAAGGAAAAACTGTAGAAGATAAGTTGTGTCTCACAGTTATGATTGGCCTGATGTCAGTTTGCAGACTCTCGTTCTCATTCTTCCTTTCTCTGCTTACAAGTCCTCTATCTGGTATTATCTTCTCGTGAATGTGCTTACACACCAATAAAATCGCCTCTTAGTCTACTTGTAGAGAAGCTGAACAGGTACATCTTGCTAAGACTCATACTGTAAGGCACTTTCTCCAGTCCTTGAATAAATTTTGTAGCTCTCCCATCAATGTCATCTACAAATTTTTCCAGGAGTAGTTCTGTATCAGGCCTTAGATTATTGTCAGAATGCTGCAGAACATTTTATCTGTCATCCACCTGTGTAGGAACATTTATTCAATGACCAGCATTCATCTCCATTCAAGACTGCTTCAGATTTTCCCTCCACTAATCCTTTGCCCATTTGTCATCACTTTGTTCATATTACCATAGAATAATTTAGCTTGGAAGAGATCTCTAGAGATCATCTAATCTAACCCGCACTCAAAACAAGGCCAGCTTTAAAGTTAGAACCAGCTATTGTGGAGTGCTGCTCTTTAAAGAGTGTGTTGTGCTAAGTCAAACACATTATGGTCTACTCTATTTCACCCTCACCAACCAAACAATGCTTCAATGAGGATATGAACTCTGAATTTCCTTCCATACGTATTTTTCTGTGTTTCTTATGACCTGAAAGTTGTTAGACAAAACCCATTCTCCATCATCTAGTGGACTGACATTTATGGTATTTCCCATTAACTGAACCTCATAGCAACAAGTAAACAGGAAACTATTTGGTGGGAAAATTTGCACTCATTTAGAAACAAAGGAGTTTTTGCTCTGCATCCCTCTTCTCTTGTTTTCCTCCCTTTGCCATGATATTTGAGATTTTTCTATTATTTTCTCAGCATTTCCTTCCCCCTGTAACTCTTAAACTTCTTACCCTTTGTATTTCATCAGTGCTCTCTTTGGAGATCTGAGGAGTGAGCTTATATAAACTGACTAATGTTCACAATGTACAGCCTATGCTATGCGTTAACTTTAGAGCCGCAGTTGTTGTAGCTAGATCCATGTAACACATACTGGTGTATACATCACTTCCTGTTTTTGAGAAATTACACCTAGTTTTGGAGGGAAATCAGAGCAGAATCATCTTAATGATCAGGGTCCAAGCAATGTCACAAAGTGAGATGTGCTGATGAAAATTTTGCTCCATACATCTGGATATATTAATTTTTGTGCTCCATCCCATAAACACTGNATCTGAGGAGTGAGCTTATATAAACTGACTAATGTTCACAATGTACAGCCTATGCTATGCGTTAACTCTAGAGCTGCAGTTGTTGTAGCTAGATCCATGTAACACATACTGGTGTATACATCACTTCCTGTTTTTGAGAAATTACACCTAGTTTTGGAGGGAAATCAGAGCAGAATCATCTTAATGATCAGGGTCCAAGCAATGTCACAAAGTGAGATGTGCTGATGAAAATTTTGCTCCATACATCTGGATATATTAATTTTTGTGCTCCATCCCATAAACACTGCTTTCAGACCTCAGTTTTTTTCTGAATGTGTGTAAACTGAACTTCAGTTTAATAGATCAGCTGACTACTATTGTTGTGACTCACAGTGAGAGAAACTCCAAAAGGGCAGGAATATGTGGGAGCCCTGCAGAGCTGTGCAAAATCTCAGTACACGGTCTTTCATCTAGAAACAGCCTATCTGACTTAGAATAGCTACAATGAGCAAGGTACCACAAAGTGGAAGAAAAGGCATCAGAGGGGTAAGAGGGTCCCACAATTCTGCAGGGAGACTTCCTGANAAAAATTACAGATCTGCCTTACTGCACTTGTTAAGGCGTAGGCCCAGAGCTCATCTCAGGCAACTACTTGGAGTTAGTGCAAGCACAGAAGTCTTCAGCCCAGAGATGATTTGCCCAACAGGAAAAGACAGGAAGGACANAATGTGTGTAAACTGAACTTCAGTTTAATAGATCAGCTGACTACTATTGTTGTGACTCACAGTGAGAGAAACTCCAAAAGGGCAGGAATATGTGGGAGCCCTGCAGAGCTGTGCAAAATCTCAGTACACGGTCTTTCATCTAGAAACAGCCTATCTGACTTAGAATAGCTACAATGAGCAAGGTACCACAAAGTGGAAGAAAAGGCATCAGAGGGGTAAGAGGGTCCCACAATTCTGCAGGGAGACTGCCTGAAATCTTTGTCTGTGCCTGTGCTAACAAATTCCATGGGACTAGGTCCCGTTCTCTGGCCAGACCAAGTGGTACAGCATGGCTTGCGTCTCTTCATCTTCTTTCTTTTCATCTGGGAACAGTCTGATCTTGTCACTACTGCCTGGTGGGCACAGAAGCAGTTCCCTAATCCTACATTTCTGTCTGACTAAAATATTAATTAGCAAGTACTATGTGGTCCCCCTTAGCGGCTAACGAGACACAACGTTACCCTGATCCTTATGGTCTTTACCCTCTGCCTTTGGAGCTGGAAATGCCACCTGNCTACCCCACAGAGCTTCTAAACCTCTGACTTCTGTCAAAATATCTTTATCTCTTATAGAAATGATGCTGAGTTTCCACTTACATGATATTCAAACCTTGGTCACAGAGTAAGGCAGAAACCATATTGTTTACCTTTGGATGCACATAGAGCCCAATTGNTGATCCTTATGGTCTTTACCCTCTGCCTTTGGAGCTGGAAATGCCACCTGGTAGCCATCCTTTCCATCCCACAGATTTATGATCCAGCTGAGGTGTGAATTTCTGTGGCCGTCTGGTTCTTCAGAAGTCTTCACTTAGGAGAATGTCCTTTATGGAATGTGTATGAAGGACCCATGAATGTATAAGTGGCTTAATTTATACAAGTACACATGGAACTTATGCATATTATAAAAGGCTTATTTTGCCCTTTCTAGTTCTGTTTCTGGTTGGCAATAAAACATACTGATTCCTTTCCACATACTCTTTTCTAAAAGGCCACTTCCTGTTGCAATCCTTCCCATCTTCTTTCATTCCAGGTGATCAGTGAGAAAAAAAAAAACAGTAGATAATTGCCCAACTTTCAAGTTAGGCAATTTTAAGTATCATTCTCTCCAATAATATTCTTAAATTACATTACGAGTTCTCAGAGAAAAGGATGGAGGTAGATGAGTTTGGAGCAGAGAAGCCAAGAAGATGAAAAGCTGGAGCTGTTCTTCGATGACCACTGCTGTTCCAACTTTCTTTCCAATCATTGTTGCAAATTTGGGGGGTTTTTAAGCGCTAGGTCTGACCTGTGCTATTCACTTGATCCAGGGAATATAGAAAAAATTGAGTAGATTCTCATCAGCTGTTGGTTCTGACATTAAGCAACTTGTTTAACATCCCAAAACTTTCCAGCAGCGTTAGCAGAAAGTAGTCAGGCTCCAGCTCATGTCTTTAACTTTGCAACAAGGTCCAAAGTGTCCTTAGGCTTTTGAATATCTGTGGTAAGGACAAAAGTCTGTTATCATGGTACACCAATGAAAGTAGCTGGTAGATTCTGTGCTTGGTAACAATCAGAATAAAGAATAATTATACAGCTAAAGGGGAAAAATGCTTGTTGCTCAGAAGTGGTAGGCTTTCTCCTTGTGGTTGTACAGCAGAATTTCTATTAGCACAGCACTGTTCATTTGTTACCTCTGAAAGCAAGAGCAAGCAAGTTTAGACTTGAATTTCTTTCATATTATATAGGCCAGAGGCACAGTATTACTGGAAGCTTTTTTAATGCTAGATGTGCCACAAGGATGTGAGGCATGAGAAAGGGTGTGTTTTGGAAGACTGTAGCTGAGCTGGGTCAGGGCGACTGGCCAGCTTCCTTTTCACACCAAAAGTGCAGCTGGCTTGTCATGCAGACCTAAGGCCAGCTACAGATTCAAGCTGCTAATAATATGTTATTTTTCTCCTTCAGGCCCCTTTACAGCTTTAATTAAATTGTACTTGCATTTACAAAGTTTCGCATCCCGGCATGTGCAGTTTTGTCCATTCAAATACTTTTATGCCAGTAGAAAAATTACAGATCTGCCTTACTGCACTTGTTAAGGCGTAGGCCCAGAGCTCATCTCAGGCAACTACTTGNAGGCACGGTAAGGGAGCATCAGCAATGAGTTATTTAGATGGAGATGAACTGAAGTTTATCCAGGAAAGATGAGGCAAAAGTGTGTTTGAGGATAAATATTTCCATCACTTTAGGAAATCACAAACAGGTGTTCTATTCCACATAATATTGAAAATGGCTGGTTAGCCATTTTCAAAAGATCATTGTGTAAGTGGCAAGGATATGGCAGAGCTAAAC
>VYZQ01060435.1:136198-193219 GCA_013400655.1 Mystacornis crossleyi
GAGGCTGCAGGAAGTGTTTGGGCAGCAGCAAACTGGTAATAGCCACAGAGTTGTTATCTACACCATTATAAGAAAGAGGGTCAGGGACTGATCCTGGCCCCAAAGCCAAATGGTCTGTGATGGTCTACATCTGTATCAGCCGGGGCCAGCCTTCTCCACGGCAGGCAGCTGAACAGTATGGCCAGTGACTGACACTTTTAAAATACAGTATTACAGATATATCCAGAAAACAGCTGGACTTTTTTTTTTTTTAATTTAGAGTTAGTGATGTATCTCTAACCATCAGCCTCAGGTGGATCACCTCAAACCTCAGTTAGAGTTGGTAATTTCCAAATGTATTTTGGAAATCACTTTCCTTGCAATTTGGATTCAGACAGTCAATCACTGAGGCATTAACATACCAGAAACATAGTAAAGAAACACCTCTGTAGCCCAGGTTGCATTCCTCTCAGTAGAACAGTCTATCTTTCATCTGTGGATGAAGTTCTTTATGGTATGCGAACTCTGACAGAGTTCTCCATGTGCTTGAGTTTCCCACATAAATGAGGTATCCAAAAACTTTTAGAGAAGGCTGGTGTTATAGCTGAACAACCATAGTCCCACTTGGTAGAGAGTGCTAGCTCCTTCTCTAAAAACCTGTGCCAAAGGACATCATATGCCCATTCCCCTATTCAATATGGAACAATGTATTTAAAACATACAGTGTTAAAATAGTTAATTAGAGCTTATGGCATTTTCATGAAAAGCAAGAAATGATGATAAATACATGAACAATGACTTGGGAATGGATCAACTATTTTATCATAAATGAATGTCAATGAAGTGTAATTTTCTGCTTTAGGAGGATTCCTGCACCTGGTAATATCCTTAATAAACATTAATTAAAAGGTTAATCTGTTGTAGAAATTGCTTTTCTCTGAAGCCACCTGAAATCAATTTGAACCCAATTACAAGCAGTTATCTATTGTTTATGTGGTTAAAGATTAGAGAGTGCATTTCTGCTTGTCAGGAGCCATCAGAGCGGGTTTTGAATGTCATGATCAGAGGTGATTCTGAATATTTGAATGCACTTTAATGAGCATAGAAAAACCATTAGAAAATGCAATCAGTCATATTTGATGATGACTTGACCTTGGAACTTTGATAACAAGGGGTCTAATCATTTCTGTCTTAAGTACCAACAGGATTTGCTCTTGAAATCAATTGACCATTGCTTGCTTACTGAGAGGATAATCTTCCTTGGCAAAGAAGTATAAATTGCAAAAATCCAGCAACTTATATAAGTAGGTTCAGAAAAAACTCTCTCTCACAGACTTGTGAAATATGAGATGCAGCTGAAAAGTGATCAAAGATAATACTCTTCAAAGACATTTGGAGACAAGCATCACTTAGTAATTCACAAAGTTCTGCTCTGCACATCTACTGAAGACTGAACTGCAAACCACTCTGCAACAGCAAGGGTGTGTGTGTTGCCTTATTTTCATGGAAAAGTGTTTGAGGTTGATAAATGTGTAATTTGCATCCATTTGCATCCCATGTTGATTGAAACTTGCTCTTCCTGCTGGACAGGAAGACCTACACTTTCACACATAACACATCTGGGTACAGGAGCCAGTAGAAGAAATAGAGGACCGAGGTCTTACTGCCTTTTCCCACAAAGGATGGGAAGAAACTTGTGCCTCTCACTTAAAAGTTATGTCCATAATTCTCATCATAGCTTTTCACAGAATCACTTACCCTCTAGACCCTTTACTGCCCTTTTCTGGACTTGTTCCAGCACCTCAATGTCCTTCCTGAATTGAGGGGCCCGGAACTGGACACAGTACCCATGGTGGGGCCTCATCAGTGCCGAGTACAGCAGAACAATCACTTCCAGAACAAGCAGGTGACTGAGCTTGACTGTAGTTTCACCCAGATGAGTATCCGGGCTGAAGCCAGAGTATGCACATATTTAAGCACAGAACTTATGCCAAGTGACTTTGGATGCTGAAGATTTAGGCATCTCTTCCATCATCAATGGAGGGAGAGGGAGGGGGAGAGAGAGAGTTGCAACTTGAGAAAACACTTCTCTTATCCAAAGATAGGCATTAAATACAACTGGAAGCAATTTCCCTCTGGAAGGATTGGATTTTCTCTTCATTAACAACTGAAAGAATCTAGAGGAAAGTGCTTAGGATTTGGCTGACTATGGGTGAGATTTTTAGCACTTAGATTCATATACATAGCAAATTCCAGCCTTTCTGTATTCAACGAATTCCGTATTTAGGACAATGATTTCCAAAAAGCCAACAGAATTAATTTAGGCATATGAACTTAAGCAATAGATCATCTCAGGTATTTCTACCAGCATGTCGTATCGTAATGAAAGAGTCTCAAAATAAATGACTGCCCACTTGGATGGAACAATGACATTTCTGTATGTAATCAGCAACAACATACTCAAGCATATACATTAGAACTCCTGTAATGACCTCGTGTAGTTAGTGGTAAAATGCAGGCATGCCATGGCAGTGAAACACACTTTCATTGTGTTTGTGATAAGGTGAAGAGGATTTCAAAAGTAAAATCTAAGTTTTAAATCCCTTCATCCAGTCTTAAAAGCTCTTCCCCCAAGCCTCTGAACACACAGAACGGCAGTTTTCTTTATAGGCATCATGATGTATTTCTTGGCTATGTTCTGTGTAATTTGATAACATTTGTAATATCCAATTAGATTCTTAACCAGAGAAATTATGACTGATCGTTTGAAAGTAAATGAAATTTGGCAAAATCATAATCAGCTTGTTGATGGTAAAATTATTCATTCCATGATCCAAAATGATCCCAATCCATTAAATCAGGCTGTATAAAACTTCCAGCGTAGAAGCTTCCAGTAGAAGGCTGGAATTGAATGAAATAATTATGAATGACCTGGGTTATTTTATCTATTTATTTTCAACAAGGGAATGTCCTTTGAAATGAGCAGTCTGACAGACGACCTCAATGAGTACATCTCAACAACGAAAATAAGTACAGACTGTACTTTGTTCAAGCTGGGCAAGCACCAACAGCACCTGAGAGGACAGGGGGGGAACAAATCCGAACATTAATTTCTCACAATGAGTTCAAAGTGTCTGAGAGCTTTGCAATGATTTTGCAGAGAAGTATTGTAATTCAGTTCACAAAACTCTCTGTAGGTGTAAAATGTTGGCTGCACAGTCCATTGACAGTTACAAGGGAAACTTACCCTCTGGCACGTGCTTGTTCCTGGGAGCCACAGTGGCAAGATGTCCCTGGCTGTGGTCCAGCACAAGGACTGGGGGGACTGGTCGCTCTGGCTGTTCAGAGTTTTGGTGAGAAAAGTATCTTTTCTTGATTAAACTTCAGCAAATTATGAAAAGAATGAAAATGAAATCTGGGGAGGAGTTTACATGCTGTCTTTGTCAATGTATCAACAGATCCATCCATCAAGGTCCATGTCATGTACAATTCCCAGTTTCAGTTCCAACTGATGCCTTTATGAATGTATGAATTAAGTATGTAGTTGAATTAAAATGGTATTATCTTGTGTGTTGATACCTTGATAACAATGCCCAGCTACCCTCACATTGCACATTATAATGCAGGTTTTTATTTGGTTTTACTACACCATTGGGCTGTTAAAGAGCAAGTGGACATTTTCCATGTCAAGTGTCTGTCTGTGATATTGCTACCCTGTTCCAAGGACTTCTGAGAGTTTAAGGGAAGATTCTTTATTACATCTTGGTGAACCTTTTCTTTCTGAAGTGCTTGCATTCCCACAAGAGATGAGGAAAAGGCTCGAAATTTGTCAGGAGGGGGCCTCTGAAGTAGAAAAATACCTTTTTCTGCGCCCAAGATTATCTGCACCAAGTTTGGCCAAGTTGTAAACCTTTGAAAAATGATTTGTAGACTGCTGGCAGCAAAGCACTCTGACCACGTAGAGCGTGTCTCCCTATGGAAGGAGGGGCAGAACACACACTTCCCTGCAGCCATGGGCACAGGATGTGCTAGGCTCATCATAGGTCTCTCTGGGTGTTTCCTGCCTTCTTTCAGTGCGTACTGTACTCCTCTCCATTTGCTGACTCTGAGGAATTGAGGAAGACAGATGTGTGGAGGGGAGGGCCAAATGAACCTGAGATGAACAAGGGAGAAAATCAGCAAGTAGGCTGAGGGCTGAGAGAAATCAGCAGGGAGGAGAAGACGAGCCTGAAACAGTGACAGGCTGACGGCGATGGGGAAAGACAAAAAGAAACAAACCTGAAGAGACTCAGACAGAAGACTGCTTCTTTGTAGTGGTGTTGGGAAGAGGCCCCCAAACCCATTCTCCTGCTGTCAGTGATGGTCTGCAGAACACACTGGACAGGCATTGCTTCTCCAGCAGCACGAGCTCTTGAAGGGCACAACAACCTTCCATGGCTTCCTACCGGCACTCAAGCAGGGCTCTGGATGGGAAAGTCAGAGGTCTCGCTCACGCTGGCCAGCATGGACAGCGGGTGCTCTAGGCTGCCATTTGCCTGTTCTGCCTGCTTCTGCCCTTCTTGGCTGAGGAATACTGACACACAAAATGGCCTGAAAGAGCATTTATTCAGGCCATAAAGCCAAGCATTTCAGTGGTAGAAAATGCTGCAAACGCAGTTGCTGAGCAACTATAGGTCTGAACCTTAATTAGTGCACACACCTTACGAGCCAACCATTAATTACATGATCACATGCCATTTTTTCCCCCCACAAGTTACAAAAGATTAATTGGCTGAGCAGTCCTGAGCATGTTTTATACAGATTCCTTGGACCTCAGCCCAGCTGTTACCCAAGAGAGGTATGCACAGAGCACTCAGCCATGGACTTGTTCTAGCAGACCAACCTGCGCAGAGCGCACAGGGAAGGGTTCATCCCACCACACACATTTCAGTGCCAGTCACAAAGTTTCTGCTAAAAGGCAGTGTTGTATAAGAGGTTGTCTTTTTTTAAAGTTTTCTGAGGGATCCATGTGGTCTTAGGTAGATTTGTTGTCCCAACAAGTCCCCTGAAAACAGTTTCTGGTTCTCTTGCCATGAGAAGAGCCTGGAGCTGCAGCTGGGAGCTAATTGGCTGACATCGCTCACAGCTCCTCCTGTCATACCAGCAACAGGTAAGGGTTTGGTCAGAAGTGGGGCTGATCCTGTGGTATTTCACTAAATCTTCAGCCAAGGATTGCCAGCAGCAGCTGGGTGAACTTGGCGTGACCTTAAGGGATGTCTGCAGAGCCAGGGGCGCTGTCACACCCATGGTGCGGCATGTACTGAAGCAGATCATCTGTCACAGTACTTAACACCAATCTAGGTCAATGTACACAGTGTAAGTGCACTTAGAGCTGAATGAAAGACTGGAACTGGCAGATAAGAGGCTAAAATCTGGTGTGCAGGGGTCCTTCCCCATGAGTACTAATCTAACTTGGGCTCTCTAATGTTTGCATAATTAACAGCAGTGACTTAATCCAGGTTTCCCTGAATCTTCAGAAGGCCTTTCCTGCTTTCCCTTTTGCCATGTAAGAAACCCCAGTCTTGCTTGCTCATGGCTGAGAAGGACTTGTTAAAAGATAGCATCCCTGTGTGAATGCAAGCAGGGTCACCAGATCCTGCTCACTCAACGTGGGTATGTTCTGCAAAGATGCCAAAGCATCAGCTCTGGTTGTGGGTTTTCCATTAGTCACGTGCCCAGGTGTCAGCCAGATTAAAATAAATAAACACATATACTCTCTTGTATCTCTCCTACAGTCTCAGCCAGGCCCTGAGATTCATATTTCAACTCATACTCACATTACTCTTGCTCCTCTTTCGTGGGAGGTAAACCTTCCTCTGCCCTTTCTCCCAGGAGCTGCTTTACCCATGTGTTCTGCTTCCTACTGCTGCTGCCTCATCACTTACTAATCATGTTACTGACGCTTATCTTGGCCACAGGCCGCATCCCTTTTCCTGCCCCCTTTTTAGCCTCACATTCAAAAGCAGGAGAAGGATAGCCAGTGCTGCTCTCCATTCCAGGTCCTAACCCGACCTCCCACTCTCCTTGGCTCTTTCCTTAATCTACTCCTGAGGTAAATGGTGTACAAGAGATAAGAGCCTTTTTCCCTTTTGTCAAGGAAGTAAGAAAAAGTATTTTCAACAGCTCAGCCTGGGGATGTCTTCTCTTTGACTCCCTTGGTAGCTTCTTCAGTGATTGTTTTCATCCAAGCTTGGCAGTGGGATAGCTGCAAACACAATCATCTTCCCACATAAATCAGCCCTCCCCACTCTCTTATAGCTGGGGACAAGAATGACCACACTTCAAATATCTGAAAGATTTTTTACTCCCATTTGATCCTTACAGCTGATTTCTTTACCGTTGAATGGAGTAACACCCAGTGTGCTGCCAAAACAAGGAGAAGGAGAAAGACTCTATGGAGGAAGGGAGAATTTTGTTGATGCATGTGAAGGAAACAGAAAATCTTCATATAAAATAATTTTAAGCCCTTCAGAAACATAAATCTCAAGGCCCTTCATTGTTTACCTGGTGGTATTTCTGCATGAAAAGAACCTGTGCCTTTATTATCAGTGATGAGACAGATCATCACAAGTTTTTAAAATAAATATCTCCCTCTCTCTGTCACATTCTTCTGAAATGGTGCATATCCTTGAAGCATTTGTTTCTCTGAGAACATGAGGTACCGCCAGAAAACTACTCAGATCATTTATTACTCCTGAATATTTAGAAATCGTTAACCTTTACACACTCCACCCAAGGAAACACTGGGAGAGGCTGTAGCATTTTTTTAACTCTTTCACTTCAGCTCCTCCTTTTAACCTCTCATTCTGTGGCATATCTGCTGATGACCAGGCAGCTTTTTATGTGTTTTATGATGTGGGTGATTCAGCAGAGATATGAGGATAAGGAAGACACAGTTTTGCTTAGAAGCGAAGAGATCCGTGTTGAAGGCTGTTTCCACTCTTTAAAGCATTAACATATCCAGATGTTACCAGAAATGGTGAATAGGTTCAGTTAAAATGCACAACAGATGGGATCTTTGCCCTAAAGTCTTTTAGGGTCAAAAGCCAAACCTATTCCCTGTTCTGCTATTTCATGTGCAATTAGAAATGGAAATAGTAAAACAAATCAAGAGGCTATTTTCCCTCTATTCCTTATAGACAAGACCCACAGACAGATTTTAAGCCTGAAAAAACCCATATACAGTTAAAATTTCCCACTGACTGATGAGCAGTGGAAGACAAAAGCAGACTGGGTGAATAGCTCCTTATTTCCTGGACTTAAGTCTGAAGATAATTTCCAGATGCACCCAGTTCCCGGCACCACACAGCTGGATCCCACTTGCCTCATGCCCAGTGAGAAGTGGCTCTTTGGCCAGTTCAGCCACAGGGTCCCGGCTGCAGCCTGCAGAGACCAGGGACAGAGGCTGACATTTGCTCTTTGGCCCTGCCTTCAGGGCACGTAAGGACCACACCAAAGGAAAGACCCCTTCTCTCTTTCAATCCCTGCATGAGTTATTATGAAGACCAGTGCATTTTTGACAAGAACATGGTTTTGAAAGGGCATTGGTATTAAGAATATTGTTGGCAAAATAGCATTATTATTCCAAATTTTTTTCAGGATGTGAATTCAGATAATAGGTAAGTGGGGCCAGGTGAAATCCTTGAGATACTGGTTGGTGTTGTGTAAAACTTTCTGTGAATTAAGCCTGAAATCTAGCAAAGAGTTTCAGCCAAAGACAAAGAGGGTAATTCTGAGAAATTGCAGTCAATGCAGTGTGATGATTTCAAAGGGAAACAGCTCAACTTTTCGGTTTGAAACATTTGTTTTTGTTTTGAGGTTTTCCTGCCTGCAATAAATAAAAAGGGGTGAAAAGTTTAAACAGAAAAATGAAGTGCTTTGTTTCAGGTTGAACTAAACACTTTGCTTGATCCAAACTGGAATTTTGGGGTTTTATTGTTTTACCAAGAAAACACAGTTTAATTTCCTGTCAACCCCAAACATTTTTTGTAATTGTAGCCTTTCTGTGCTGAATTCAAAAGCCAGTTATTCCTCTACTGCTCTTTAGGAAAAGAAAAATATATTGGGAATTAATGAATTAATTATTGGGAAGTGAGGTGAAGTTTCACAGAAGAGTATGTATGTGAGGGGGGAAGGTGATGAGGGAGCAGAGCTGGAGATGAAAACTAGCAATTGATGAAGGTCCAACTAGTGCTGCAAGGAAGGCAGTATGGCTGACCGGGCCTTGGAGCCACCCTGAATAGTTATTGTTTTACAGCAGGACAGCAGCTATGGGGCTGGGCGCCTTTGGCACAGCCCAGCTGGGGGCCAGCTGAGCACTGCTGCTCTCTCACGGGGCCCTGTATGCAGGAAGCTGCTGCTGCTTGTGGCCCTGTGTCCCTGACCCATTCGCAACTCCCCCAAAGAAGTGTCACAATCTCCCCCCAAAAGGGATAAAGTGAGTAAAGGTATTGGTGACACCAACTAGATCCTCTGGAGAGCTGGGGACAAATACCATTAAGTAAAACCCTGGCTGTGAGACTGCATTGCAGCTCAAATGTGTCTCAGAGCTTGCTTTCAACTGATGAAGTATTTGGGATTATGCATTACCCTGTAGGGCACAGAGAATGCCATACTTCTCGAGCGAATTCAGCCAGCGGGGATGTAATTAAGCTAATTACACTGTAGCCTTCAGTTAGGGTAACAAGTTGCTGCTACGCTTGCTTGCGTTATGCAGCACTCTAATACATGTCATGGTATTTCTGTGAGCGTGTAACCCATGCTTTCCTCTCGCTATACTTCGACATGATGGTCCAAAGGTAGGAATATTACTACCTCCATAGGCTCCTTCTCATTTATTTCACCCCTGTTAAACTGCTGGACCTGGGAAATAAAGGGACAACTTCTGGAACCTTTCCTCTAGTAGCCTTTCCTCTGTGTTTGTGTGTGTCTGTGTCTCCCTGTGCGTGTGTGTGCCTGTATGTGTCTTTTGCACAAGGTCCTATCCACCGGAGGAGCTGGGGCCGTCATGCTCCATGGTCACTGTCCTCACTGCATTAGCCAAGAGGAACCTTTCCCCCAGCTGAGCACAGGGCTTAGCTTGTCTCAACTGGAAACCAGACTTCAGCTATCTCACAAATTACTATGTTAAAGAAATCTTTACAGAGCGAGGTGTTGGTAAACAAGAGCTTGCTGCTGCTATGATTCACTACCTTCTTACGCACCTTAAGAGCAGATTTCTCCACCCTCCTATGGCTGTGGGGAACCGCAGACACGGTGGAACCAGTGCCCTCCTGTAAGTGTCCCCCCAAAGCATGAGAGACTGCAGACAGTATTTTGTATGGCAGCAGAGGTCAGGGGAAAAATACAACGTGTGACTGTTCGTCAAGGCAGGGAAGGGATCCTCAGAAAGGCCTGAGCAGGGCCCACAGCACGCTCGGTGCGGTCCTGTGAGAGCCTTGCGGGAGTGGCCACGGCTGCGGCGGCGGCGAGGGAAGGCAGCCAAGCGCCGCCGGGCAGGCGGGCGTGGGCAGGGAAGGGAGAGGCGGGCAGGCTGGGCTGCGAGACAGCACTGGCCGCGGGCTCCCTCGGGGAACTCCAGCCGGCTCTCATGTTCCATGTGCTCTGGCTTTCCTCTCCAGCAAAAGAGAAGATCTAGTGCTCTTTCTTTCACCGTGGGTGTCATGACGCTTCAGTCCATGGAGGTCCTGCCGTAAAACCCCTTACCACGAAATGGACACAAAGTGATGTGCAACTGGCTCTTACAAGCTCAGCATGCTCATGCTGGAGAGGAAAAGCTGGTGAATATATATACTCTGTCCAGCTTCACATGGCATCTCCATGCTAAAGTGAGCTGCATATGATGCTTGCTGGTTCTTGAAAATGGTATAGTCACATCAGTGTGGCACTGAGCCTAGCCAATTAGCCCTTCTTGGCAGGTCTAATTAGGCTGGGCAGGAAGCCATGCTGATAGAGTTATACTTTCGTGGGTTCCAGCTCTCGCTCGGTCCCAGTCAGTGTGTGTATCTCCACACCATGGTGCAGATGTCTCACCAACACTTCCCATGAGCCCAGGACCCTGGCAGCAAAACCCGTGGAGAGGCCAGCTGAGGACTGAAGAGAATAGCTGGATGTGGCAGGCTGAAATGCTGGTGTTTTTTTTCTAAGGAAAAGTTTTGGAAGAAAACAGAAAAGAAAAAACTCATGCAGATTTTTCTCTGCTTTTTCATCTTGCAACAATGTTTTATGAAAGTACCCCAAACCCTGGGGTCCCAGATGAGGTCAGACACTTGTGCTCTGCTCAAACCCTTTGTGAGATGGAGGCAATGTCTCCGAGGTCACGGTCTCTCGGGGGATGGAGGCAATCCTCATAACAAAGTGAGTGTGTGCATTCCCTTCACATCCCTTGCTATAGGCTTTGTCCATTTTTCGAACTGAGAGTTGGATGGGTCTCAGTTTGTTAACAGCTGAGGATTAGTCTTGATTTGGCTGTAACCACTGCAGTGGCACAGAGCCAAGGTAGTCTCTGTGTGATCCTTGTGGTCAGTCTAACCTGAGAAGGGCAAAAAGAAAGGGTGAGAAATGAAAGCTGCGTCCCCCCAGCTGTGGCAAGACCCAATATGGGGAGCGGCTGGAGCAAAACTTAGCAGAATCAGTTGACAGAGAAATTAAGAGGTGGAGATGAAGATGGGGCGAAGATGGGGTTGGCAGTGGAGGCAGGGATCCAGATGGCCACCCTCCCAGATTAACATTACAGACATGAGAATTGAAAGGAGAAACTGTCACAAAAGTAAACAGCGTAAGAGAGAGGGCTGTAATGTAATGCTTGGACTGGCCGTTGTCCAGGTGTCCACCCTCTTATCACACAACACGATGTGGTCAGACACAGGAGCAGGTCCCGAACATCTGCCCCTGAAGCCCCTAATGAGTGTTTGCAGGATGAGCTGAGAGGGAGGCTGTGGCCGTGCAGGGCAGAAGGGTGGGAAGGAGGCTTTCAAGCACGTGGCAGGCTGCCTGGCCGACACAGCATGCAGCAGGGAGGAAAGACATGAAACAAAAGCCTTCCTGCAGGAGCAGAGAGAAAAGACCCACTGCTGACAGAAATGAAACAACACAGCCCGCTGCGGAGGCCAGCGCTCCTGGGGCAGGCTGGGCCAATAGTTGTAAAAACAGTTTTGAAGTAGTAAATGTTACATGACTACAAATTGCCTTGCTTCCCCGCTCCAAGGCTCCCACCACGTGTAACAGGACGCCGAGCAGCACGGCAGGGAGCTGGCAGAGCTACAGCCAGGTCCTGCCTGCACTGGCATGGGGCACCCACTGGAGAGCTTGGCACCCCACGCCTCCATCTCCTCCCAAAACATGTAACTGCCCCAAATAGAAATATTCCCAACACCAGCATTGCCCCCTCCCCAGCAGTGGGGAAGCTGGTTTTGTTTGGAGGCTATCCACCAAAACCAACAATAATACAGTACCATCAGTTCCCTTGGGGACCCTACTCACAATGGCAAAACTGGACAGATAATTTACAGCTGATACATCTGTTATGGAGACAGGACACAGGCATTTTTACCAACAGGTAATCTAAGCCTCAGAGCAGAGTCAAAACACATGGAGAAAAATACATTTCCTCCTGTTTCCATGCTGGCTGTGACACAGCTTTTGGCTGGGCAGCACGATGGTGGAGGACTGCAAGTTCTGTAGTTGCAGCTCTAGATGTTGCTTAATCTTTGTCTTCTGTTTCAGTAGGTCTTTTTACCAAAATATTTGCTGTGAATGGGATGCAAAGGAAAAAAATAAAAGTTGACTGTAAAGGGTTTCTCCTGCACTGTTTACAAATTTTGTACTTTCTTCAGAGCCACAGAAGTTAGAGATGGAAAAGCCGTAAGTCATAGAGGCTGAACTTTTCCAAGGCTTTTAAATCACTTATCATGCTGACAAATGACCTCCAGGGAAACTCTGTGTGACAATTCCAGATATTGCAGCCCACCAAATCCTTTTCCATGCCATCCCCACAGCAGCTACAGTTAAGAAATCAGACAATAAACTGTGACTGAAGCAAAGTCAGTCTCCTGCTGACTGCTCTGGGAAGAAGCAAGTGCTCAGAGACGGAAACATAGGAGAAGTGGGAATAATTTCAGCTAGTCTTCTCTTCATCTGTCAAAGCTTTTTGAGGCTTTAATGTCCATGTAAAAAGTAACCTGTAGTGTGGTGGAGGACCATGAACGTTCTGATTCTAGGGTGAAACCACTCAAGGTCAGGTCTGCAAAGGAAATTGCATGCATACATAAGCAGGTAGGAATCGAGGAAGACTTGTAAAAATGCCCATCAAGCTGGACACATTATTAAAATGCAGAGGAGGCAGACACGGGAAAGCAAAAGCAATGCAGCTTGTATTTTCAACAGTAGAACAATTTAGAAGTTGTTTAGCAGCTTTTTCTCATTTTCTCCTTCTTCTTAAATTTATCTCTATTTTTCTTCATTCCCTCTTTGCTGGGATTTCCTCTCCCTCAAAGACTATCTCTATTTTTTTTCCACAGGACTTTCTTTCAACATGGAAGTTCATTGCTCATTGAAATAGAACAAAGACACTGTTGACTGAATCTCACCTCGTATTTCTCACATCACCATCATGGAAAGAAAAGTGATGCTGCACAGCTGATGAGATTGATCTGTATTTGTTGATTTTGTGAGCTGTTTAGATACTATCTCAGACCACAAAGAAATACGCAGCCCTGTAAGGGTTTTGGAAAAGACTACCTTGGTGGGAATCTTTCAGCTGAAGTGTGAGTTAGTCAGCTAACATGGGATGTTTCACCTGGCCTTGGGAATCAGTGACACACTGAGGCTAGGCTGGACGTTTTGTTTCAGAGGAGTTACCTACCTCTACAGGTAACTCCACCAGACAGTTTGTACCACATATTTTACATTTCTTTGACAATTTGAAGTTCCTTCTTCAGAGAAAATATTCCTTTCTGCTCAGTCCCTTTTTTATATTTATCTTATGCATATCAAAAAGCACGTGAGGAACAAATCCGCTTAAAGAAGTTGAAGTATGCTGTTACTACTGCAAGGAGACAGTGTAATGATTCCCAAACTACACCTATGTGGAGGCTGAAATTTTCTACCTAATGTCTGTATGGGTAAATCACCTGTGACGTGTAGCTCTCTTGTAACTTCTGGTCCCTGTGAAACCTGAGAAGGAGCAAGTCATGGAGCTGGCAATCTTGTTTTACCACTGGGACAGGAGAACCTGAACCCAGACTTCACAAGCAAGCAAGGGATGGTGTTCTGAGTGCATGACAGTTCGGTGTCCCACGTTATGGGAGGACAATATTAATCCCTAGAGAATGTGGCATGTTTTTTTCTCATCTTGCTCTTTCTGTAGAGGGCAAAACAGTGGCCCAGCAGTGTTGTCACCGAATCACAAAAGTTATTTCCCTCTGTCCCTGCTTCATCTGCGCTACCAGTTGCTTGAGCAGTGTGAGAGGTGAGAGGCCACTGCCCTTGCTGTGTCCCAAACTGCTTTTGTGCCATCAACTTGTTGGCATGAATCCCTACATGAGGGCCCTGGAGGAAAATATTTCTTCTGATTTTGTTCAGAGGACTCTGGTTTAGCGGGTCAGAGAAATGAATGTGGCAGGATAGAGAGTACCAAAGGAAGGGCAAGTGGGTACAGATTATTTCATTATGAACTTTCCATGAAGTAGCAAGGGTAGAGCTGGGGACAGGAGGATATTAATTTATGGCAGAATGTTGTTATTGCAGCCCTTCTTCAACCAGTCATGTTACAGGAAGATAAATAAAGCCCAAGCCAAATCTTCCCCTGGGTTAAGCCTGCTAGCTTGGAGATTTATGTGCAACTTATATCCAGCCTGATAATTCCACTGTGTGACTGACCGAAGGTCTTCACTTGCAGGGTAGGATGTTGTTAAAGGCACCAGTACTCGGAACTGGAGCACAGCAGGACACTGCCTGATGAGGTCCTCAGTAAATTTCAGTGGCCAAGAGCAACTTGTTGATCTCTGTGAAATCGTTGCTTGTGGCACTGAATCCAGGGCTATCTCACAGTACAGCAAACACGAGGCTTTTTTTGTCAGTGACCAGAAAAGCCAGGCTCTGTTTGTTCGACTAGAAAGTGCTTACACTAGCTTATTTTTTTCCCTTGAAACTCAGCTTTCCTAATTCTGTATGGGAGGGCTTTTTTTTCCAGGCTTTTTAAAGTAATATCAGTATTATGGCTAATGAGGCAGTGGAAAGCAAGCTGGTCCATTCACTGTAGCTAATGACTCCATTCCCGTGAGCCTAATCAAAGATTTGTACATTTAATTGCTGTCAAGTCAGCTTCAGCCACCTGCCATTTCTGCCACACCTGAGCTCCCTTCTCTGTGGCCCGCAATTCTAAATGAATCCATCTCTTTTGCTAAGGGAAGGAAAACAGAGCTGCCAAGCAACCCTGAAATGGTGCTTTACCCTTAGAGCAAAGATCAAACAGTCTGCTTTGCCACTGAGCAATATATGTGTTAACTGACTGTGGCACAGATTTTTCAAAAATTTATTAGTCTCATATTGGAGATGAGGGATGTGAGAAATACACCCTTGTCTGGGCACGTCCTGGACTTGAGACAGACTTCTGTCAGAGGCGAAAGTGGTTTTTGTCGGCTCACCACTGAACTACATTTATTTTTGGTTTTCTCCAGAAAATGGAAAAATATCATTGAAGCCATTATTCCACTTCTGCAGTGGACTGGTGCAGTATTTTGACCAACCTTTGTCCTCAACATCATGATTCCTAAACATCCTGCCTTCTCCATAGGGAATTAATGCAGGAAATGTTTTGGGGCCATGTTCACTTGAATGTAAGAGATAACTCCTGTTCATTGTTCCAGGGAAAAAAAATAAAAGGGAAAAAAATCAAGCTGCTGTTAGCATATCATGAAAAGAAAATATAAACCCAGTATTGGGCTTTAATGAACTGCTCATTTTTTAGCCCGATTTCCTAGTGAAATGAGAATTATGGGATCATGTGGTGTCATCATTCTGTCCGATCATCCCTCACTAATTGTTTTTCTGTTCTTGGCCAAGTTGAACCCTAGATAAAAAGGGAAAACAGATGTAATAGAGTAGCATTACTGTTTCAAGAACATAAGTACATAGGTGGAGGTGTAAAAGTCCACAAATGCCTCCTGTGAATGGCCCAAGTAGGGGAAGTCTGGCAAATGAATTCATATGTTGTCAGCAAAAGAAGAAAGGCCACACAGGTGCCCCAGCCACAGAAATAACTTTAGTTGGAGATTACCATAAGCCACAAAACACAGATCTGTGGAATATGAGGCATCACTGATATCCATTCTCACAGAGCTACTTCGTTTCTCTTCTCAACCCGTCACAAAAAGCAAAGACGCTATTAAGAAATATAAGATCTTTGACTGGATAAAATGAGATTTTTGCAAATGGCTTTGACCCAAATGCAAACTGGCACTTATCCCCCCCCCAATGTAACAATGTGGAAAGGCTTTATAATAGATTTTAATACAATTTACTCCAACGTTAGGAGCTCTTACTCTGCCAAAGGAGTTTAATTGGCCATGAAATCCTGTGAGTTTTTGCATTGTGAGTTGACAGATGCATAGATTAATTTACCAGGAAACCCAAAGAACAAGTTAAAGAGTCTGAAAACAATTAAAGGGTCTTCAGCTATTTGTATTTGTCTGAGGGCTTTAAGCTCAAGTCTGATGTTCATTTTGCCATAGAGCTAACCATTATTGTACTTTACTGCAATGCAAGCCTAAAGAGAACTTTACTTCCATGTGGGAAGGCACCTCTTTCCTTTCCTCTGAGCTGTCAGATAACAGAGTCACGTGCACACTGAGGGGAAACAGATGCAAAGGTCTACTGGGGTGCTGCCATGCTAAATTCTGTAATGCCTGATACCTTGGTTAGCCATGTGAGCCACCTCGTAAAGATAAAAACCTGGGTTTCTATGCTTTCCTGAGTTACTGAAATAGACTACGAAAGGAAGAGAGCTACTCTTTCCATCAATGGCTGAAGCATCGTACTAGGCACAGGAGAGCTATGTTGTGCAAGTGCAAGTCTGTGCACTACCCAAAAATATTTCAAAAGATGTCTCATTTTCTAAGGAGAATAATAAATATGAGGCTGGGGATTCTTGCACCTCAGCTCAGTCATCTATTCCTTTAAACAAAGCATGCTTAAAGCAGTCCTGCATGCATGAAAAGCTTGATGGTTTAAGCCTTTTTTTGTAAAGGTGGAACTGAGGGTTCAATTTACTTTTGCTTGGCTACATTCAGGGTGAGACTTCTAGCTAGTTAGCTAAAGTACGTAAGAAAAGGATGAGGTATGTGGAGCTTTCCCTTCAGTGGCATTCTGAGCAGCTGTCACTGAATGTTGCGTGGGTTCCAGCTTGGTCAGTCTGTGGGGAGGATGTCCAGGGTGTGCCTCACTGGGCTGGCAATCCTGGGGTAACAGCAAAGGAAGCTCTGGCTCTTGGCAGCCAGCTGGGTTTAGCCCGAGTGAGGAGTTGAGATGCAGCAGCTTTGCTTTTGCCTGTACCTCTCTGGGGTTTGCCTCCTTGTAGCCACATGCTAACCATGCAAAAGCCAGGGTCCCTGCTGCTGATTCAGTGGTTCACAGGAATGCTGCCAAAGGTGGAGCTGAGCCATGACAGGAAACACTGAAGTTCCTCCTAGTGTGTGCAAGGCCACAGTGTTTGCAATGCTACTGCAGTGTAATAATGACAGCGTTTATGAGGAGGCACAGTTTCACATACTCAGTTGCAAGACAGAGGTCTTTGACCTTTCTCAGAACTGTCTTGCAAAACCTATTGCCACAAGACCTTTGTGGGATTCATGGAAGGGCTCTTCAGGGATATTGTGTAACTGGGAGCCCTCTAGTCTGCTTCTCTTGATCTGTTTGTGCAGTGCCCAGGTGTGGAGCTATTCAGGGCTTTGAGATGAGTGAGGTAATGCTCACAGGAGGAGCTTCCCAAATTACAGAGGGTACACACAAAGCTGAACAGAGACTGTAAGTAGATTCAGGCCCTCCTCCATTTCCACAAGTCACATCAACTCCAGCCATTAATTAATGTACTAAAGTCAGAACACAGCTCCACCATGGTCTCTCTGGGAAGGTCTAAGCATTGGGAAAGGTCATGCCATCAGGACCTGGAGTATGGGTGAGGATCTGTTATTTTCTACAGCAAACTTGTCCCAAGAGTCTCATTCTTGCTTGCCTTTATCTTCATAAAGGGTTCATAAATAAGAATACAGAATATGTAAACATCTTCAGCTAGCAGTGAAGAAGACCTTCATGGAAGGAAAATATGAGAGGGCCTAAATGAACTTCTGCCTTGCTTCTTTGGACAAAAAGAGTCTCTGGATGCAGGTTGCCTTTAGGGGTGGGTTACTGAAGCAAAGAAACCAGAGGCGTGACTCAGAAGTGCCACAAATCCTCCCAGATGTGCTCAGCCTATCTGATTCTCATGAATAGAGAGAAACCTCAGAAACTGACTGGGGCACTCAGGAGAAGTGAGGGTGGACTTCTTCCCCTGCTGAGGCCCTGGTGAGTGGGACATATTCTCTCCTGCTTGTCCAAAGCAGTGTAGGTCCAAATGCAGACAGAGCTAATGCAGGTCCAGTGGGCCCTCTGAGCCAGAAGTGTGTCAGTAGTGACTTGTGAGGATGTGGAAAGTCAGAAGCAAACACCAGTGACAGGATGGGCTGGGCCTTGTCCTCACTTGGACACTGGTACAAATCCTTTCTGCAAATTCTTTCCCACTGCAATCTGCAGAGTTGGGGATGTTTGTGCTCAATAATTAGCAGCCCTTTAAAAAATTATATATACTGGCTCAGTTCTTTGTAAGTACTTTTGTTATTCCTTTTGCTGCTCTGGCTGTGTTTGTCTTTCACTTGACACCATTGTCAGGGCTGAAGACAAATAAGCATTTGTTTTGATTTCCTCCTTAGTGTACATATAACTTACAATGGGAAAGCCTAGAAAGTCTGCAGGATAACCTCATAGATAGCTAAATCCATTCTAAATGGCAATGAAAACACAATCTCCTAATCAGGAGGGAGAGTGTACCTTTAAACGTTGTCCAAAAATGCTTTCTTGGATAGTAATACAGTACCATGGTTTTTGTTCAGCTCTCAGCCAGAGGTTCAGATTTCTCCCTGGGGCCCAGAAGTTGAAAGTCACAAGCCACTTGGCATAATTTCATAAAGACCTCAAAGTATAGTTCCCTTCTGTCTAACTACAGGAACATATCCTCACAGTCAGCTGTTCCTGAATCACTACCTAAAGCACTGCAGGAAATTAATGAGGGAACAACAGGACAACCAGCTAGTGCATGGCAAAAACAGGGATCTTCATCCTCCATATGATTTGAACCACAGCTTTCCTTAATTGGACTTGGAAAGAATGTATTATTAAGAGAGAGGATCCTTGGAACATAAAGGCAACATTATTAGCTCTTCTGCAGAGGCATTCAAATGGTAATTTAACCTTTGCCTGAGCGAATAGATTAAAGGAAGAACTCAGAGCAATCTTTTCTTTACTTTCTTCAGTTACTCCTGGCTCACTTGCATTTCTGTCTCTGACTGCACTGAAGCAGAGCTATGGAAATTGAAGCCTAGGAGGTTCATTCCACTCTTCCTTTTCCCCTGTAATTTAGGCACCTGCCTGCTTTCCTCCTAGGAAGAGGAAAAATTTCCCTCTAGGGCTGGCAAATGCTGCCACAGAAAGGAATAAGGAGGGAGCCACGGAGTGTGGAACGGGCAGGGCATGTGACAGTCCTGGTCCATTTCCTGAGCTTTCCTGTGTACTGTCAGTATGACAAATGGCTCTTGCTCATGTGGAAATCTTCCACTGAAATTGTAGTTTCTACAAAACCTAAATTTTCTATAACTCTCTTCTTTTTCTGTATTTGTTTGACAGGTAAATCAACCTCTGTTTTGTTTTGGTATTTTTTTAGAAATGATTAAACTGTCTGTGCATTCTGAGAGCGGTAGCTGGTGCTAAGGGAACTCTTGCAAACACACTATGGAAAGTACAGTTTGTCTAGGAAGTTCAATCCAGTGGGGAAAATGAACAGCAAAAGGCAGTGGAGTACCAAGACCTTATTGAGGCATTGAGTGTAACTTAAATTGAATGGACCTTCAGTGAAATGCATTGGCATACAGAATGAAATATTTGGGTGTGCAAATAGTCAAACACTTTCTTTTAGTTGATAACATTGAAATATCTTTGTATTGCATTTAGGAAATAATTTGAGGGGGAATTTGAGATTCTTCAAATAATGTTAATGCATTAGCTTGCATTTTGATTAGAGACAAAACAAAAATGGAGTTTTTCATGGAGAAAATAATCTGAATTTCTCTTAATTCCATGAGTCATGTTTTTGGCTTTCACTTGTATAAGAATATTTAACTCTCACAAAAACTTGGTAGAGATCCCCAAGGCTCCACAGGAAGTTGCCCAGAGAGAGTGTGGCACTGGCCAGGAAGTGATACTGTCCATCTTCAGCCCATATTTGTCTTACTGCCACCAAAAGACAATCTGCCTGTGGTTGGTAAGAGGGCAGAATGTATGACACACAGTATCTTTGCTACAGCAATCAGTGGAGTACATTCATTCGGAAAAAATTTCATTTCAAACCTAACACAATGCTGCAGGGGAGAAACAAAATATTTCCCTGTAGGTCAAAGAATCCTAGAATCCTTTACGTTGGAAAAGACCTTCAAGTCATTGAGCCCAACCAGACCATTTCCAAACAGACACTATGGCCAGCTCAAAGCGGATCAGTTTGGCTGGGTGTGCCAAATGAGCTCTTATCCAGCCAGTTCCTAGAGATGAACACCCATTTCCCAAATACTGGCAGAATTAAGTGGTGATTCCTTTGAGGGCAATCCAGCAAAGAAGCTAGGTGTGGGATAAACAAATGGGCTTGCCAGAAGGGCTTCGGAGGGGATGGCATTGAACAGCTTCTGCCTTGCTTTTCCTAGCTCCAGTATGAACCACCAGCTGATGCACTTTCTAGAGGAGGGTCCAATCAGTTTGAGACAGACACTGGGTATTTGCAAGTGCAGCTATAAAGCTGAAATGATTTTATGGGGAGAGGGGGAAGTCTTAATAAGACAGACTGAACAGCTTTAACAATTATTCCACCTACCCCACATCCCCAAGTCTTTCAATCACCATTTACACATGGAAGAATGCAAACACATATTGTAGAGTTAGCATAGTCAGGGCAGTACAAGTATATAAATGAGTAAAGAATTGTGGTATCCTTTCAAAAACAATGGGAGAAATGGACACACTTTATGTATATGCATCCTTCCCAAGTGCATCAATAACCTTTCCCCATGAGAAGGAAGTGTTTCACCTCAGAACTGATTTCAAAGCAATTTGCTATAATTTCTATTCTGGTAGTAAATCTCTCCAGTGTCCTGCTCCATACACTTCTTTTCCTTCCCAAAAGGATGGTCTTATTTCATTACTATTTGTTACTGTTATTAGTGCAATGCTGAGGAGTCTTAATATGCATCAATTCTTCAAAACAGGATTTTGCAATGTCAGCTGCATTCACCTGGGTTCTAAAAAGCAATGTAGGGTCACCTTTCACAGCCTAGGTTTGTAGCAGCAAACTCAGGAGAGCTTGCAAACCTCCACCTCCACATAACTCTCTGACCATGCTGTCCCATCCTCTTGGAGCAATGCTCGGGTGAGCACATTGGTACTTCTCCCCCCCATCAACCTTGGTGCCCCAGGGAATCTGCAACAGCACCAGGCACAGATTAGAAAAAAACATTGAGGCCTGGGGGTTCCACTTGCCATCACACACAACCAAGCTTCCTTCCTATTCATTTCTCATACCTCGAAAGTCTTGAAAATGTGATGCACACAAGTAAAACCAAAAGTGGGATTTAGGGCTGGATATAATGAATATTGCAAACAACTTTTTAGCTTTGGACCTTGCTATTGAAAGCTGACCTATCAACACCATCATATTAATCTTGCTTAGCCTAGCTACTCACAGATTTATCTGACACAGCTATTACTAAGATGTGTCTGTGTGTGTGTGTGCCTGAAGGAAAAGAAACAGCTGAAAGTAAATTATTGCCATTTTCTACCAAGTGCAATGCCTGTTTTGCCTTTGATTGTCCATCCTTCAGAGAACTTTCTGACTCAAGGATTCTTTGGCATTCAAAACCAACGTAAGTGTGGAAAGGTTATGTAAACACACTGGTGAGCTGATAGGGTATAAAATTCATAGAAATGCCAGGAGAATTTAGAGGAGAAATTTACAGGTATAAATTTGGAGTGACACATGAATGATACAGAATTACAAGGCATGCTTATTGCCCTACTAATACAGTATCTTACACTGACCTGTTTTGAATTAGCTTTGCCATTAAATGATGTCTTTTCTATGTAATCTGCTGATGTATAGCAAAAAAAAGAAATTATCCCAGCCTTGAAACCCGACTGTGACACCTTTTTTGTAGATGAGTAACATTGCTGTTTGCATGCCTTGAATATGGCCAACAATCTCTATCAAGGTGGTAGTGTCTGGTTACACAAAATAATATAACCAGGTTTTGTTTTACTGGTTCAGTGACAGTACTTTGCTGAGAAATTTTTACTTTGGATGTCCCTGTTTTTCAGAGGACCAGCAGAACACTCAATTTCCCCAGAAACACACAGGTGACAGAGGCAGCCAATATCCCTCCAAAGCAGGTTTCTGCTTTCTGGGGGACAAGGCTTTAAGATTTTTGGCTAGAGCCACAAGAGGGTTTAGAGGCTGTATGCAGAAATATGACTCTCAAATGCTCAGAGGTGCTGCCACTGGTGACACCTGCCATCCCAGTGACCTTTGTGCTGGAGTAAATTTCCCCAGATTCATCAGGATCTGCTTCTCCACTCAGGAACACTTCAAACTTTCAAGAACACCTTGTGCAGAAAGAGGAGAAAGAGGCCTTGGGGAAGGGGCACAAGGAAAGGGACACGAAGAGAAGATGCAGGACATGGGGCAGCATTATCCGTGTATGAATCTGAGAGCAAAAGGAGCTGCCTCCTGAAATGAAGGCTGATGATGTGGTCAAAGGGAAAGAGCAGTAAGAAAGAATGGGTCACTGAAGCAGGTTGTAACAGGCAGTTTGGGCTTTATCTCCAATTTCAGCCATTATTTAATCAAATGGGACCAACCTATCTCCAGCACAGCTCTGCCTGCATATATTCAGAAAGGAATGAATCTGTCTTGACTACAGTGGTATCACCTGAGGATCTGCCTTGTTTGTCCTCTCTAGTCCTGCTGTGTTGTCTGACTTCCAGGCCAGCTCGGCAGTGAGAGCAGCAGGATTTATTGGAGTGATGAGGGCTCAGCACAACCAGTCATGATGACAGGTTTGTGACTGCTGGCTCTCCCCTCCTAGTCAGTCCTGCAGGTCAGTCCTGTCAGGGCCTGGGGGGCATGGGCTTGGTTCCCTCCACTGCCTGAGGAATAGAGGTATTTAGTTATGCTCTAAACGTTGAACTAATGAACAGGAGGATGATGTGGATGTGAACCCCACCATCTTTGGTGGATGTTCTTTGGGAGAGATTTTAAAGGGCTTGAATGACCAACTCCAGGGGAAAAAAAAAAAATAGACCTTGGTTTCTGAGTGAAAGGAAACATCCCTTTTTCAGACAAGAATAAAGTAGTCAAGTCCTTGCCAGAAACAGGACTTAAAACTCGGCTTTCTATGTGGCATATCCTATTAGTGAGATAAGGTGCCTCCCCTTTTACCTCCATTCACTTCACAGGCACCCTCAGCATCAAACTCATTATGCAGGTCTGATCTCCAGCAACAGAACAGCTGTCTTAAGGCAAGCCTTTTCCCTAATTTCTTGGTAATGAACAGGCTCCTGAGACCAGCCTGTGGTTCCTGGAATGCATCCCTTTGTTTGCAACATACACAAGAAAGATTAAGTAAAGCACCTTCTAAATGCCTACTCTGGCTGCGATAGAAATGGCATTTATGATGGAGCAGAAATGCCAGTGTTCACCTGTGTGATGCACATACATGCCTAAAGATAACCATGATAAAAACAGAACCAAAGAGACCTTAACTGAAGGAGAGAAAGCATGTAGGAAACAAGGAAAATTGTTGCAGAAGGAGTCCTTCAGTTAACTTCTCAGATTATTACCTGCATATATTTGTAACCTATATTTATAACACCATGCTGGTGAGGAATCACAGGGGGTTTATAGACACCCACAGCCCCTGGATATGAAACACAGCAGCTGCTGGGTGCACTGCGGGGATCTCCCATCTGGCCAGGCTCAGTACAAACTGAAGAACGCAGGAGAAGGTGCAGGGTTAGGTATCACAGAGTTTCAGGCTGCAATATCACAGCACATGGAGTGAGATGCTCCAGTTACAAGCAAAGGGAAGCCACTTTTAAAAGTCAGAGAAAGGTAGATATTTCTGAATGCCAGAATATCTACATGGTCAGAGTCTGCATGGATTGCCCAGCAGTACTCAGGTGCCTCAAAAGCGCCTTACTACCTTTGTGGTTCTTGCTGCAATTAATCCCTGGAGTAAGTGTCCTAAGATAAAAGCAATTACAGCAGGGCTGCCCTGGCTGGGTGACTGCCCAGTGGCGCTCCACCCTGCATGCTTAGCCTGTTACTCATGCCGAGCCTTGGGACACTGGCGGCTTGAAGCCTCCCAACTCTGCTGCTGCTCATCTCCTTCCACATCTTTTTGGTGGGTTCAGCTCTCTGATCCTAATGCAGGCCTCTTCTCATCCTGTGCCCTGGTTTGTCTTCTGCCTCTGCTCCCTTGTTTGCTTGGCCTGCCTGTTAGTTCTGTGGGCATGGGCAGCTGTAGCTGCAGCTTCGTGCACAGTCTGCTTCTGCTCTGTGCTGAAGTGTCCTTGGTGGAATCGCATTCTTGCTATTTCCATGCTGTGCTGCAAAATAAAAAAATTGCCATGCTAAGACCTAAGGATTAGTGATCCTCCTTCTGCCTCTGGCTTTGCATCTTCTGATCCTGTGTAATTATCATGCCGATTGTCATGCATTTTGCAGGAAGCCTGCACATCCTTCAAGTTCCAAATCATTATCCTCCTCCTGAAGACCTGTATTTATTAATTAGGAGTAATGCCTGTTAATTATGAGGAAATACATACAGCTCTGCATGTCTTCACAGAATAGTTCACTAAATATATAACCTTTGGCACCAGAGATCTGCATTTAGGAGAATTAGACATGAGAATACATTTGTTTAAGCCTTTAGTCCCCAGGATGTCCACCAAGATAAAAGTCACTTTTCAAGGTCATCTCAGACCTCGTAACCTTTAGGCCCACTCCAGAATTTGAAGACTTTCTGTTTAAATAAGGTTTATCACTGTTTGAAAGGATTTGGCCTCTGGCAAGTAAAGGTGAAAAGTCATCTATGTTTTCTGTATACAAGCTTGGCTACTGCCCATGATTTTAAAGTTACCCACTGTACTTATAGCCCACTGTACTTATAGCCTGTACTTATAGCCTTACTTATGAAGAAAGCTGTGAAAGGCATAGGAACTCTCTAGCACAATTAGAAGGTCATCAAGGGTGGCATTAATGAAAAACCAAAGGGATAGATTCAGCCTCTCTATACAAGGGTGCATTGGGAATTTCTTTGTTGAAGGCTATGAAGTTACCCTGGATTTAGCTCTGAAAATGAAGGTTGGAGAGCCTGGAGAGGGGAGCAGGCTGTGCCACATTTGCATCCCTGCTGACATAGCCGTACAGTGGCATATATGAAGCTGATTTTGGAGGCAAGTCCTGCTCATTTATCCTGTCTCCTCCTGTTGTCAGCAGTGTGCTCAGGGGATGACCTCTGTCCATGTGTAAACCCAGTGAAGACTGAAGTTGCAAGAGGTCAGATGCTGCTGTCAGTAATACCAGTACAACACCTTGGGATGAGCGAGGCAGATTCTGAGCGAGGCAGATTCTGAGCGAGGCAGATTCTGAGCACGGTTGTGCAATTCTCCCACTGAAATCACACTGCTGCCTGCAGAGGTGTGAGAGCTGAGAGTCACAGCGGTGTGACTGAAGTTAGCATCTGACACACGAGGGACTTCTCTGACTCACCCAAGGCAATGCTGATTCTTCCGGTTCACCTTAGTGCACTTTCAAGTCAAAATTCATTGAAGTGGGCTTAAATAGACACAATCCTACAGGTGGAGTGACTCCACCTGTTTAAGGAAAGAGACAAGTCAGCTCTGTGGATGAATTTTTTTCTCTATTTCCTCGTAGGTTTGCAGTGTCTTCGTCCCCTGGGTTAAGTCCTGCTAGCATAACTACCAGGAGAGTCAAAAGAGATCCTGATGTTTCCAAATCTGTCTGGATCCTCTCTGTGGTAACAACACACAGGTGAGACCAGCATGGGGTAGACCTCTGACTGGTCGCCCTGTGTTCTTAAAGGAAGGAGTGGCACAGGTTGCTCCACAGTGTAAATCCTGATGGGCTCTGAAACACGAGCCATTTTCCTGGAGTGGACTGCCATGGGGCCAATAGCCCTGTACTCCTTCTCCTTCATGCCAGCACTTTCTGTTGACATCAGGTTGAATGTGCTTCCAGAATGCACTGGAGATGTGGGAACATTTGAATGCGATGCTGCCTGTCTGCCCCAGCTCCTGCTGCCCCTCAGCCCATGACAGAGCTCTGCTCTCTGAGATGTGGCTGGCAGCACTCAGAGGCCTTTGCCACGTGCAAAGCAGTACCAGGGAGAGGGCGATGTGCCTGCTGAACCCTAGCTTGGAGCAGCCCAGGACTGCCAAGTTCACTTGTGGGGCCAACCTGCACTGGGTAGATTTGTGAGGGGAGAACATGCGCTGGAAATTTGTAATTACTGGATTGGGGTTTTATTTCAACGAAGGAGAAGGATTTCGCCAAGGGATTGTTCTATATATTGCAAAGCAAGGCTGAATTTTTTTTTATTTTCTTTTTTTTTTTTTTTTTTTTTTGAGGGAGCCCTTTGTTAAAATCTTGGCAGCACATCTCTGCCGGGAAGACAGAAGTGCTCTGTGCTGAAGCGGTGCTGGCACGTCTTGCCGGCCTGCGGGGCATGCAGAGGCGGCGGGGAAGGCTGCCATCTCATGGCGAGCCTCGCACGGCTCCAGCGCTCCCAGCTCACCTTCCCCGCTGCCCGTTTACAGGCCAGGTTGCTGCTGAGGAGACTTTTCTCAGCGAGTCCCATCTGCAGCTCCAGAAGCAGCCGATGTCTTTTGCCATGGGTTTTGTACTTCAGCTTTGAGACCAAATCTGCCAAAGCCTAGAGTTTTCTGGTTTCTTGCCTTGTCAACGTTTTATGTGAGAACAAAATGGTAGTTAGTAAAAAACCATGGGGGCAAGGCAACCACCCATCTGAGAAGAGGCTGACTGTCACAGATGGTTTTAGTGGTGACTTTAGGCTGATATGCTATTGCCTGTGACAGCAGCTTTGCTGAATCACAGTCCCGAATGGAAACTCCCCTGGAACCGCTTGTGGGTTACAACTCATAATTTTGGGATTCTTTGGTATTCATCACCAACCTTCTGCCTCAGCTCACACGTCCCACGCTCTTGCGCTTGCTGTCTGCCCTCCGCCTACTGAAAACGTACCAGCGCTCGCCCAGCGCAAGCTGGATGCTCCCTCTCCACTCCATGGGATGTGGCAGCTCTGTGGAAGGCTTCATAGTGTTTCCAGAAAACCCTGGGCATGAATCTGTGACCGAGAGGTTCAGCTTTGGCCAGTGAGACCTTCTATACAGAATTAAAGAGTCCTTGCTGATCAGGGGAAGTCCAGCATGGCAGTGTGGGAACAGGCAGATGGCCAGCATCCATGCTGACAGCACGGGGGATGGAAAAGAAAAGGGGATTTTTAAAGGTGATAAAGGTCTCTTGCTCAGGGAAATGGTCAGAAATATTGCCACTGTAAGTTCTTTGAATGCATCTGTGGTGAGGAAAGGGAGAAACTGCATTTTAAAATGTTGTCCAAGTCACACTAGCATTAACAGCTGTCTAAAATCCGAATCTGCACACCCTGGACATGTGCATGAATATGGATTCTCAGAAGTGAATGGGCCCTACCCACCACCCTGGCTCCCATAACCACACTCCTGAGTCCCACCTGTGAAGATCTCCGTAACATAGTACGCTTGAAGGAAGAGGATACAATCTTTCAACTGTAGGTTCTACCTGGAGAAAACATCTATATTGACTCCTGATTTTCCTCAGAAAGTAGGTTATTTTATTTTAAAAGCTGCCTCTTGGAGTGGTGGAGGCCAGTGCTTACTGTGTGTTACCTGTGGGTAAGCACAGGATGTGAATCAGACCCCTCTCAGCTGAGGGGGTCCAGGCTGCTGTACCTTACATGTTTCACCTGTGAGGCTCTTGAGTGGATCAGAAACAAGAGCGAGCAAAAGCCAATTTTCCCTTGTTGAAATAGAGTAACATTTTATAAGGAATATGTGCTCAATACAAAACCTTCGCAACTTTAATTTCAGCCAGTAAACAGAATAAAAGTGTCAAGACATTCCAGTAATGGAAAGGAAAGCACTGTATTTTACACCAGGATTTTCCCAATTTCTTTTGTGTTTCTGCACAGATATAGAAGGTCAAGCCTCTCCAGGTGTCTTTCCATGTTGTATCCTAATCATATGTTTCCATCCTGTCTCCCCAAACCCTTCCTCTCAGTTCCAATTTTACCACTTCTCAGCTTGGCGTGTTTGTTTATAATGACCCAAATCACTTCCTCTCCTTCTGAAAAGGAAAAAGAAAGAAACAACACCCATCCATTTTTAGATAGTAGCCACATGCTCAGTTGAATCTGCACACAGAGGAGGCAGCTGGGAAGGACACAGCAGTGAGCAGCTGGGAGTGGGCAGGTGTAGGAAGCTCTTAGTCAGGTTTGTCATGGAAAGTTAGAATGTGCAATTACAGGGCAGAGAACAGGGTAGCGCACGCTGCCAGGAGAGTCCTGCAGGTGGGCTGGGATAACGTTGTTACACGGAATATACTGACCTCAGTGGTTTAATCCACAGTTTCCTGTGCTCTGGTGTCTCAGCAGCCCATTGCTCTGCCCCTCCTCTGCTGTTGCCAGAGCATCCATAGGCAGTAAACTGTGATGGTGGAAGGATAAGGCTGAAAAAATTGAACCGCCCACAAAGAGATGATTTGCAGATAAAAAATCAGAATCATAGAATCATTTAGGTTGGAAATGATATCTGAGATGAAGTCCAACCTTAGATTGATCACCACCTTGTCAACTAGACCATGACACTAAGTGCCGCATCCAGTCCTTTCTTGAACACAAAGAGATAGGTAGATATAGGGGGGAGTAATTTAGTTTTGCTTCGAGTGCAAGTTATTTCACTGAGTCACTTCAGACTGCAGACCCATGACCAGTATTTATGGAAGGCAAGGATGAAGGGAACAACATGGATTTATATCCCAGTGAGTGGAAATGAGGATCACTGGAGAAAGCACAGAAACCATTTGCTGGGTCTAGAAGCACTCTCAGATTGTTTCCAGTGAGGGTGGGGACAGATAACTGGAATAGATGAGGTGTGACCAGCAAGGCTCCTGAACTTGCACAGGCCCAGAGAATGTGCCAAGCACTAAGTATATAAAAAACCAAGCTGGAACACATAATGCTTAGTGTCCATCATATGCAAACTTGACAAGAAGCTCTTCAGAGCTACCGTACAGCCAGGAAAAGAGGGAGAGTTGTCATCCAGGATTCTGTGTTGGTAGTGGTTTTCCCTTGCCTTTTGCTGGGGAATGGCTTGGCTCTGAGCTCTGTGGGATGACAAAGAGGACAAGATCAGCCCTGCCATCCCCACCATGATTTGAGGATTCCTCAGAGGTGTCTCTGCAGCAGAGATATTACAAATACAGGGTGCCTGCTGCAGACAGGAAGAAAGCTTAAGTCCAACCAGCCACTCAAGGTGGAAACTTAGTGCTGACGGGATTTTTTACCCATCAAGGATAAAAAAAGAGGAGGATTATTTTTTGTCCATGGGAACTGCTATTCATACACTGTAGTTTAACTTCTTCAATATTAAGATGAACACTCCCTTTATATACAAAATAAAAATCTAGCACAATAGGAGCATATTCTGCACTAGTTTTCTGTTAAAAGCTTGTTTATAAGAGGGGTAGGGAAAAGCAAGAGTGAGTAATTAAAAAGAACATTTCCTCTTGGAAACACTACTTTGCGTCAGATTATTAGGAGAAGTTGTTGTTCCCCATGCACACCAGCACATGCTGCTCTCCATTTGGGATTAAGTCCTCCAGTGGTCTTTCCTGGCTCAGCTGAGAATAAAGCACATGTTTGTCTAAGTCCGTCCTGATCCACCAGGCTGCAAGGACTTCTCCAAGGTGTCAAGGGCAGTGACTATTTACCTTCACTGTGGTGAATGTGGCTTGACCATCTCTCTGGAGCCACCTGCTCTTGCTGTGTGGACTGCTGAGAGGACTAGCAGGGCTTTAGCAGGGCTTAGTTAGCTTTTTGAATATTTGAGGTATCAGGTGAATGCAAGAAGTGGAGCTGGGAGGGGAATAGGAAAGCTGAATTGGGTGATGGTGAGACAAGAGGGAGGGAGGAAAAGGACTGTGCCACTGACAGCCAGGGAGCTGCTGGCCTGTCTTGGCTGTCTCACCAACCCTCACTCCTGTGCATCCCACAAAGTTCCTGGGTTAAGTGAGCTAAACATGGGTTGCTAATGCTGCATCTTACATCCTATTTTAAAACAGCCTGAACACGTAGTAAGGTACACATGAACATCTGTTTCTTCTGATGCATCTGGAATGCAGGTGGGAAGTCAGCATTTGTCAAATGCTGGAAAAATTGGGACAGTCTGGCTTGAGCTGGCACTGAACAAGAAGGGGAAAATCCAAAGCAAGCACATGGGGGAGAGGTATGAATTATTTATGCTCTGTTCTCACATAAAAGCAGTGGCAAAGTCAAGGACATGGAAATGACACCGCAAATGGGGAACCAGCTCTTGTGGGCCTGAGCTAGCAGGGCATTTCCAACATATCTCAGTGTCTCCTGCAGGAATTGGATCGGAGCTGACTTGGGTTAGGAAACTCTCCGAATTCCCATATCACTGAAAGAATCTTCTGCCCACCCAAGCATGAGATTTACCAAGCAATGGGGGTCATGCAAAGACAACAATTTCAGACAAGCCTCAAAAGGCATTACCTTGGCATTAGCAACAACTAGGCTATGAAATATTTTCTTTATTTTTCCTCGCTGTAGAACATGAGTCTTACTTGCTAAACTCCTGAGGTGCCAATCGCACCAGGCATGATTGACCTGGCCTTTTGCACTCCAGTGTGAGGGACGGCACGGGGCTTCAGGGGTCCTCTTGGGCCTGCCAGCTCTGGAGCTACTTCACAGCTGCTGGAGGGCTGCCAGCTTGAAGGTCTTTTAATGAGTGGTGTAGTGCCTGGCAAGTAACCTGCCTTCAAGTGAGTGTGACTAATCATGAATCTTTTCAATAACGCTGACAACCCAGTCTCTCTTTTCTCACTCTGCCCAAGCCCGCTGAAATAGGAGTAAATTGGCCTTATTCTGGCAAAGGCAGGAAGTTATGAAGAGCCCCTAAAAGGCTTCCAGTGCACCATGGCTAGGTTTTGCAGTGAGTGCAATTATCAGAGTTGTTGTGTGTGTGTTTTGAGAGCAGCTAAATAGCTCCAAAGGTCTGAAAGATCGCACTCTGTCACCAACCCCCGGATCATTTGCCTGAATGCCTAATTTCTGTACTTCACTGGTACAGTGTGCTCCTGCAAAGGCAATAAGCTGAAGCTTATTAGAGTTCACAACTCTGTGTTAACTGTTTATGTTTGTTTTGTTGGAAATGTCCTTATTGTCTGCATGAGCAGCAGAGCCAGAATGAGGTATTTTAGTTACCAGTCTGTGCTAAACTTGATCTGGCTTATTTGATTGGAGAATGGGATCTTTGTCTCATTCTTTAATGAGTTCCCTTGGACATATAAGGAAACAAAAATGCAATTTGGCTTCATATTATATGCAGAAGTATATGGTATTATTGGTTCTCTGAGAGGAATGGTGCAGGCATTGTTTCCCCAGATGAAACCTGCTAGAAAGTAGCTGCATAATGAATAGAAAGCAGAAAGTTTGGGAAATTAAACTTCAGAAGGAGAAGAATGGGAAAACATCAGAAAGTTACAGCTGAAAATCTGCTGCTGGGAAAGGAAAGGAAATTTTGTTGTGAGGGCATAGTTCTCAAAATTGTTATCAATATCATTTAATGGGACTTGGAGATTAAATGGTATCAGTGGTCTGAGTCATGCTGCTTCTTATGGCATGGTGGATGATATGTCTTGAGTGCTGGAGATCTCATCCAGCTCTTTTTAATCATTGGTCTGTGTGTACTACCTTCACAGCAAAACTTGTAAATCTCAGCAGAGGAAATCTGGTAGTTCTTGCTGACACCAGTTGATCACCATTGATCACCACTCTGCTTTTCCCTCCTGGTTTTCTTTTTTGTACCTATGGTTGTGTACCTACCATCTGTGTACCTCTGCTTGATATTTCAACATCCCCCACCTTTCAATTACACTTGCAGAGATCTGGAATACATCCTGATGGAGTGTGGGGCTGCTCTTCCATACTCTTCCTTCTTTTTCTTTCTAGACTGCAGCGTTTTGCCTCTAAACTGGAGAGACATGGATTTGACAGATGGACCACTCGATGGAAAAGGAGTTGTCTGGATGGTTGCACTGAAGGCGTTGCAGTCAATGGCTCTGTCCAAGTGGAGAGGTGTGACAGGTGGTGTTTCCCAGGGGTCGGTATTGAGATTGCCAAGTTTTAGTATCTTTGTGAGTAACATGGAGAGTGGGATTGAGTGCACCCTGAGCAAGTTTGTCAAGCTGTGTGGTGTGTTTGACATGCTGGAGGGAAGGAATGCCACCCAGAGAGACCTTGACAGGCTTGAGACATGGGCCCATGCAGACCTCATGAAATTCAACAAAGCCAAGTACAGGGGCCTGCACCTGGGTCAGGCAAATCCCAAGCACAAATATAGGCTGGCAGAGAAGGGATCAAGACCAGCTTGGGGATGTTTGTGGTGGAGAAGCTCAATACGATCCGTCAGTGTGTGCTTGTAGGCCAGAAAATCCACTGCATCCTGGGCTGCATCGAAACCAGTGTGGTCTGCAGGTCAAGGGAGGGGATTCTGTCCATCTACTCTGCCCTTGTGATACCCCACCTTGAGTCTGTGTCCAGCTCCGGGGACCCCAGCCTAAGAAAGACATGGGCCTGTTGGAGCAAGTCCAGAGGAAGGCCACTGAATGGATCACAGTTCTGGGACACCTCTCCTGTGAAGACAGGCTGAGCAAACTGGAGATGTTCATCCTGGAGAAGAGAAGGGAGACCTTAGAGCAACCTTCCTCTAAAGAGGAACCTAAAGAGGGCCTGCAAGAGAGCTGGAGAGGGACTTTTCACAAGGGCATGTAGAGATAGGAAAAGGGGGAATGGATTTAAGCTGAAGGACGGAAGGTTTAGATTAGATATTACGAAGAAATTCTTTACTGTGAGGGTGGTGAGGCACTGGAACAAGTTGCCCGGAGAGACTGTAGACTCCCCATCCCTGGAAATGTACGAGACTAGGATGGATGGGGCTGTGGGTAACGTGGTCAGGTGGAAGGTTCCATGGCTGATGTTGGAACTAGATGAACTAGATCACCTTTAAGGTCCCCTCTGACACAAACCATTCTATGATTCTATGATTTTGGTAGCTCTTCACCGAACCAGTCAGGAGGACAAATGGAAAAGTGATATTGTGTTGTACAAATCCTACCAACCAGAGCTAGTTTAGTGGGTTTCTAGCAAGTGGGTCAGTTTCCAGCATTGAAAAATCTTTGCAGAAGGATTAAGTTGCATTATTATTTACACTGTTTACATCATACTGTACATCAGGTAGAACTGCACTTTGTTGTCACAATTTTGGAAGGCGGTGAGACGACAAAGGTTGCAAATTAAGCTGCCTAAGGCAGAGATGGATGCTGCTGTCTTTGAATTTCACTGCCAATCCCGGAAGTTTATTGTATGAGTGTTTGTTGGAAGAAAAAGGTATTAAATGCTAAAACTCAGGAAAAACAAATTACTCCTATATATCAAATGCGTTGTCAACTTCATTGAAAGAAGACAGTCCAGAGAGGACTCTGTTTACTACAGGCCATGGAAGAAGAAGGCTTTGCTTTAATAACAACTTAAGAAGAAAAGGAATTAAAACTCGATGAGAATAAAAAAATCGAACTGTGTGTCTCCAAGAAATTCCTATCCCTTTTCCTTGCTTGCCTGATCTTCTCTTTAAAGTTTGATTACTGTCACTTCAATACAGAAGAGATTTAAGAAATTTAGAGGGTATATCTCTGCTCAACAAATAAATGCATTAGTCTTTCCCTAGTTTTTGTTAGTTAAGATACATTTGAAGTGTTTTTGAGATCTTTATTGCTCAGTCTTTTAAGCAATCACCTGTTCAGCTACAACAATCAAGAAATCCCAGTTTGCCTAATTTGTATTTTTACTATATTCACCAATATTCTCTCTCACATCATACAGACCCCAAGTTTATTGTAATGCATTTGCTTAATTGTTTTTCTGTCTATTTTGTTCCAACACACAAGAGGTGTCCAGATTTCTGCATCACCAGGTCTTTCTGCTGTGTCAATTTGGAGTAGTTAAGTGCACATGAAATTGAGGCAATTTCTGCCTCTGTTGTGTCACACAAATGCATCTATCTGCCAAGGAGTCCTCCCCCAAGAGATACCTGCATGCTTTGCTTCTCATGGTGATGAGAACCCATGGGTCTCAGATCCTAGGAGGAGACTTTCATATACTCTGCCCCTGGAGTGGGACACAGGGAGGGCAGGAGTGGGTGTGGCACTTAATGTGTTATCCTGACACTGCAGAAACATCACTAGAAAAGGATTTTATGTTGTGCTTCCATTCATTTTCACCAAATTGTATTGCAGGAAAGATCTCTCCCAAGCCTGATAAATGTGAAGTTAGTTAGAGGTCAGTGCAGGATCTCAGCTAGAACTAAAACCTCAGCAACTGTTTCTGCATAGTCAAACTACCACGGAAGGGCATCGTGCTGATGGGTAACTGAGCTTGCGCTTACTATTCTGGCAAAACCACTCCAAAACAAGTCCAAGTCCTAAAATTAGCCCTCCCCAACACCTGTCATTGCCCTGGGTATCAGCCTGTTCATGCTGTGCTTATTGAAATAGCTGTCTCCATTCTTGCATCTGCATTTCTTGCATGTTTTTTCTCCCTTTTGCCCTTTCTTTAAACTTTATGTCTTCTCTTTCACTACTCCTTTAGGTATGTGTTTTACTGTCCAGTGAGGATACAATAGAAGCAGTATCTGTACAGGGACTGTCCTTTGATTATAAGGCACTGGGAGCAGAGCCAGTGAGGCTAATTTTATTTCTGTTGAGTTCAATATGATTACAGGGATGTGAGTGCCTGGAGAAAGAGAGTTTTATGGGAAGGAATCTTTCTTTTATTTTTTTTCCTCCTGAGGCTTCTTATGGAAAAACTTGGGTGAGAAATGAACACCATTTCTCCCTCAAATTTGATTATGAAGGAATTTTTACAGAGTGAGAGGCCTTATGTATAGAGCAGGTTCTCAAGTGAGTACAGGTGTTTAGAAGACGTATTTGGAGATATTAGCATGTGTAAGACCTCAAATGAAAAAAATACATAGTATTTCCTTCTCTGCTTTGCTTGCCTCTCATAGAAGTGCCTCTTCCAAGGGCCAGAAGACATACCAATGAATATTGGCCTAGTAGTGTAAAACACAGTTCCCAAAAGGCATGGCACACATATCGTTAGCAATATGAGATCTACATCAAAGTTATAGACAAATTACTGAAGTAGCCTAACTTTTTTTTTCTTAATGTTCATGTATGCAGCTCTGCACCAAGCTGCTGCCTCTATGTGTGTAGCAAAGTACCTCCTGGAACCCCATATGGAGTTACTTTGAAGTTTGCCCTAAAGTATGGCTGCAAGCATATTTATGCTACTTTTTTCCCCCTTCTTCTTCCTTTCAGTTAGATTAGACTTAATTTTTGATAGACAGAGTCTTACCCAGTTTGTGTTTGTTTTCAGAATAGCAGTGTGAAAAACACTGAGGAGCAAGTGGGCCTGGGGAAAATAATTAAAAATCAGGGAAATGAAAGCACACTTAGACCTGAACAGATGAAAAATTTCTATACCCCTCCACTTATGTGATGCTTAATATTCAAATACCTAATTCACTGTAAAGAGGAATACCTGATGAGCCAAAAAATGTGTGAAAGCAGGAGACTGCATGCAGAGGGGTGTTCCAGTCACACAAACATGTTTCTTGGTGTTCATTCTTGAGATCTGAAAAATCACAAAGAATCATACGAAAATGACAAGTTTATTTCCATGCCATGTGTAGTATACATCGCACCTTGTGTAAATTGCTGTAGAAAGGCAAAGTACTATTCTAGGATCTGCAGGGCACCCCTGAGGTTTGATATCTGCTCTGTGATACTGTCAACTGTGAAGGCTCTTCACATGTAGGAAAGGCAAAACATCAATGCTGGGTGTGATGTACACTGATCTTGGAGGAGAGCCTTGCCTAGAGAGCATTTCAACGAGCAGAATTTTAACTGTTTCTTTGGATTCTGCCAAGACAGCTACCAGTTATGGATCACTATGGAGGCTGCAGGGATCACCCTCTGAAAACAATGCATTTATCACTGTAGCTGTATCTAGGATTCACTTTGTCTGCATTACTCCCAGTTTATTCCCTGAAATTAGAAGCAAGACTGACTTGCCACAGGTCACTTCCAGTTAAGTTTCTTGGCATGGCCAGGTGTCTGCTGAGCCACCCTGCAGAGTCCTGCTGAGCTTTGTGAAGCTGGAAAAGGGAATAGGGTTTCCACTGAATAGAAACCCTTTTAGAGCTGGGCCCAAGCTCTCCCTTAGGATGTGTGTGAACACAGCTGCAGCAAGAGAGAGTATATTGCAAATACTCTGGAAGTCTCTGAAACCCAACTGGTCCTGATTGTCGCTTGTGTTGGTCTGATTTGCACATAGTTGTTTCTCCAAAATGAGTTTATTAGTCCAGGAGTGGAAGCCAACCCTAATTCCCTGCATCCTGCAGGTAGAAAATGAAGAAAACCATAAGCAAAACAATATTTTAGTGACTATAGCTTAATTTCCTTCCAACATGTATGGAATTAGCCACTCTCATGCAATTTTGTCAACAGTTAAAAAATATAATCACTTGCACTGTTAGAGAATGAGACTCCAAAACTTTATTTTAAGTGACGTCCATGGGAAATGTTTTGTAAATAACCAAGACTGATTATTCAAAAAACAAAGAAATCAGTAACCCATTTTGTTGCCTCTTCTGTTCAGCAATTGTCTTTGCTGTACATTCATCATGAAGTCTTTTCTGACTAAATATCAGCTGTAGTATAGTGAATAATTGCAGGAAGGTGGTTTGTTCTATATTTAATCCCTTCACCTGATCTTCTAAAAGTCTCTGTAATTTTTCTTGATAATAAGAACTCTTGTTTATGCTGTGGTTTGAAACTGTGATGAAGGCCCATTCCCCTTAGCCTTAAATACAGCCAGAAGGCTGTAAGAAATCTCTTGGATTTTGTCTACTCCTATTTTCAGAACAACATGAATGAGTGGAGCCTTGCAAAGCAGTAGGCTGGCTGGGCATCTTTTGATCACTGGAAGTGAGCTTTAATTTAATCTGGCACTTGGAGTTAGTAGCATCATGTCAATAAAAAATTAATTGCTTCAGGTATTTTCGTGGTTTCTCATTTTGTGAAGCCTGGCTTATTTAGAAGGAGAGTTAGCACGAGCAAAGTAATCACATTTAATGTGGTTACATGCTGGAGTACAGTTGACTTTGTGCCAAACCATGGAGCTCACAGCACAAGGCAGCTAACTGGGGGTGCATTTCTGAGAGGCTTTGGGGACTGGTAAAGAGGTTTCCTACTGCAAAACTAAAGTGAAGAGGTCTCCTACTGCAAAACTTGTTTTCGTTGTGCCTTTCTGGAGAATTCATGAGGCAGATGAACTGCTGCGTGCCCTGAGGCCCTGGTCTGCAGAGCAGAGCTGGAATCACCTCTGCTGCCTGTGAGGTTGACACCTGAGCATACATCCTCACATCCTGGCCTCTTTCAGCTTGGGAGGGGAGGGAGGGTATAATGCAGTTCCAGAAGTCTCCTAGCCATGGCACCCTCCAGGATGAACCCATCCCTAGTAATCTCTTCAGTGTGTTCAGGGATTTAAGGCTACCAAAGCTACAGATTACAGATAGAAGATAACGTGTTTGAAACCTAATAATAGCCAGCCCAAACAGACCCAGGGATAATCATATCAGTGCATTATCCCAACGACAAGAGATGCTGCATGTCCTGCATACATATGCACTCATATCTCACAATTGAGCCTGCCCCATGTGTGGTCCAGCGGCTGTGAACAGAGCTTGGCCACGGCACCAGAGGTTTGTCTTGGGCTGTGAGACAAATGGTAAATTCTACAAAAGTATAGTATTTGCTAAGCTGACATTTCATACGATGGTATGAAAGGCAATGTGTTATGGGCTGTGGTATACTTTGAATGACTTTGTTATACACTGGTGTTTAAACTGGCACATCCACATCCAGGTGTTTAAACTGTGCAAATAAATAAAAGTTCGTCAAAGTTTAAGCTGAAATATTTTACATCATCTCTTCAAAACTTTTAAATTTACCCTCTGTTCAGTTTCCCTTTGGATCTCCTAGTGTTTCAAGTCACACCTGAGATTATCTGACTAAAAAGAATAGAAGAAACATTCCCTTTTTTAACTCTGTGTGTGTGATACAGTTATTTTGTGTCTCCTGTATTCTCCCCCCCTTTTCCTTTGTTGCTTATAAAGCAAAAAGGGGGAAAAGTACACAAATCATGATAAAAAAAAATTATAATCCTTGGAGAATGTAGAGACGCAATATGGTCCAACTATGTTTCAGTGTTTCTTTACAACATCACCAGCAGGTTTTGTTTTGCACTTTATTTTTGAGGCACAGCTTTGTCAATTTGAGTCCTCTTGGCTTCATTTGAATTAATGCAAAACAGTAAATAGCCTTTGGAAAAAAAAAATTCCTCTAGGAACAAATTCTTCTGACTTGACACTTAACCTGCACACTTCCTCTGAGTTCCTCAGCCCTGATTACTGACTAACAGAGTATAACTTTGGACTCATTTAAATTGCAATTGCAGAACACACCAGAGAAAGTCATTTAGCAGTATATCAACAAGAAGGGCAGGCTGTAAATCTAATGACCTTCTTCCATTTCTAATTTCTAAGATCCACTGTCACCAGTATTGTCAATATCTGACACTCACGTGTGGCAGCGTATCAAAGGCTCTATTAATATGACAGATGTATTTTTTATAAAAGAGTAACTCTCTCATCCCTCTTGGATACATAGATGAGGTGACGAATGCTTTGAACAAAGCTCACTGTTTACTCTTTTCCTGTTCTCATGCTGCTTATTAAAATGGTTTAGTATAAAACAAGGTATAAAACCAACTGCTACACCAAATGAAATCCAGTAGTATCGTTTCAAAGATAAGCACATTGTTAACTTTCCATTGGAATCAACTCATCTGAGGCAGCATTTTGTAGTCACAGAATGTTAGTACAGAACTGTGTCAACCATCACCTGTAGCTGGTGAAGGCCCGTGAGATTCTCTTCATAGTGCAACCATCTTGGAAAGCCAAAACTAAAGAAATGCACGTATATCTAAGTAACAAAACATGCCTGATAGTGGCTTGAGTGAAGAAAATCTGGCATTTTAGATGCACTTGGAGAGGAGTCTCAGGAGAATTCACATTCTCTGTTTTGAATCCTTTCCAAGTCCCCAGTGACACTGTCCTGAAATAAATCTTACCTGAGGCTGGTGTCTCCTCCAATATACCTATATAAGCCTTTTGTTCCAATACACACAAAGAGCACTTTGAGTTAAATACTTTTCTAGATGGTTCTTACAAGCTGACAGCATTAAGTTTCATAACAAACAGATGTTCATATTTTATAAGCCTCCTCTATAAAAGACTTTCAGTGTTCTCTATTTCAGCAGAGGCACAATGGAAAATTATAAGGGTCTAGAAACAGTACTCCTGTGGGAACTTGAAATGGCTGAGTTTGGCTACAGCAAAACACATCGACAGCTATGGAGACATCGATAGTGAATGGTGGGAAGGGGTGAATGGACAAGATTAGATAAAAGCCAAAGTTTTAATGTCCTGATGCTGGAGGGCTTTCCACTGGTAGTGGAAAGAGGCAGTTGCCCTGCTTCTGTGGAGGCACTGACTTCTAAACTGACATTTGGGAGAGGCAGTTCAGGGCTTCCTAATGCCAAGACAGGTAACAGCACTTGAATCCAATAACATCCTCGTGAATTCAGTGGCAGTGTATCCTTTGTTGCCTTGAAAGCAGGGGAGAAGGAGCAGCCTGGCAGGCTGTGCTGTGGGAGTGGGAAAAGGAGAACAGAGCAACACGGCACCTCAGATGCATCACCCTGGAGCCTCTGGAACACCAGCTGGGTTTAGAACTTGTGGGCCCTTGGGGCAGAGGCCCAGCCCAAGGGGAAAGCACATGGTGGGGAGTGGGGCCACCTCTTTGTTTTAACAAATGTTGCCAATATTTGTTTGTTTAACAAATGTTGCCAGGAAGGAGGAGAATGTAGCTCCCTGTCTCTGATACAGAGCTGAAAACCCTCGTTTTCCAAACTGGCATGCTTTTGTGTGCTGCCTGCTGCCTGAACAACCCCCATCTACTACTGAAAACTGAAATGGTATCTCTACTTTTCCACCTTTCTGAGGCAAAATGTCCTCAGAGTTGTCCAGAGGAGCAGTTGAAAGTGTCTCTTCCCACACTTCTTGCTTATTATGAGGGGGCAAGGATGTAGCTGGCTTCAAAGCAATGTAGAGGCAGTCCCATGTCTTGCTGCCCCCTCAGAGCCAGCGTTGCTCCACATCTTCCCTCCAGAGACTCCTCTTTTTGTACAACCAAGCTGCCAGCCAGATCAGGGGGCTTATCACAATGAAGCCAATCTGTCTCTAAACCAGCTCATAACCTTTTATTTCTGCTGACTCAGCTCATCAGTCAAGCTGAAAAAAATCTACCAGTGTGCCAGGTGTGAGGGAAGGAATGGGAGGGCATAGCCAGGGCTGGAAAAATAACTTTTCTGGCAGTGACACAGCCCAAAAATTGTCTAAAATTAACCTGGAACAGTAATAGAAAAGGATTATTTGCCTACTCTGTGCTATTTAAAGGTCTCCGAAATACAAAGGGATTTTTTTGAGTTTATTAAGTCAGCACCGTCTAACTCTTAGGTTAAAAAAAGTGGTCTCACTACCTTAGAAGTATGATAAAATCTTGTCATTGTGAAATGTATTGGCATTCCACTAATGAATTCAGGGGAACTAGGATTTGACCCTTGAAATAAGACCTGAATTTCTCAGTTTGGACGTGTCACTTCAGCTACTCTGTATTCTTACTGTTTCTTGAAATCAGGAATAAACCTAATATTCCTGAGATTTTTGCTTCTGAAGCCTTGCAGAAAGGCAATGTAAAATTTTCTTTGTATATATATTTGACTGCTCATCCTTAATATTTATTTTGAAAAAGACCTTGTTCCAAAAAAATTATTTGCATGAATATTTGTGGAAAGCCAAACCACACCAGATGCAAAGATAACTGAAGTAGATTAATTTAAAAATTTCAACTCTTTTTATATAACTGCTTCACAACATTCATCCAGTCTGGCTGGTAAAATGAAGCATTTTAGCTCTTTGGGAGAAAAAATAATTCTTGCAACAGATACTTCGATGGACAAACAAGTTTGAACCCATTCTTTCTTTGTAATCTCTTCCTGACTAGTTACAGATTGAACAAGAACTAAGGAAAGAGGGAACAGAGATTCTCACCATCCTGTTTTCATATAATCATGGAAACTTAAATTAAAATAAAAATTAAAAAATCTCCTTCTGTCACTTCTTCTCCTGGCTCATGATGACTTTCCAGTGCAAATTTTCCAATTGGTTTTGTTCAGACAGTTTGTGATAAAACAGATGAAAAAAAGCCAGCTTTTGAAAAATGTGAACTTTCCACGTGACATGGAAGCCAGTGACTTCACAAAGGTCTTGCTTTGAGGTGCCTCAGGAAGATGTCAGCTGGAGAGTTATGGAACAAAGAAGCAGTTGATTGTAATATCAAAGGGTGTCTGTACACGTGCAGACATTTCAACTGTGAAATTTTTGTCCAACCTGACATGGTAATCATGAAATTAGTCTAAAGTAGTCACCGGGGCTCTCTGTGAATCTTCTTCTGGGTATTCCTCCGTCTATCACTGTAAATGGAGAAGACAATTAGCTTGACTCAAATGTCCAGTTCTGAGATGAGATGAGATGAATCCCTCTTTTCATGAAGTCATCATCTTTAGGCAGAGCATGACAGTAAAGAAACACTTACATTCTGGATTAATCACAACGAAGACCTGGTTCAATCCAAATCTCACAAGAGATGTGGTTCCTGCAGTGCTCAAGTGGTATCAGGGCAGGCTAACCTCCTCTATAAAAGTAAGTCGAAGCAGTATCTGCTCTGGGTGAGTTCCAGTTCAGGCTCAGCTGCAGGCAAATTGCTCCTGTTTAGTTCTAGTTGAACCCAATGAAACTTTCAGAAAGCAGATTAGGTTCAATATATATATTTTAAAAAACTGGATAATTTTGAAAAAATTCAATTCCGTTTTCTGTGTTAGTCTGGAAGGGAGCTCATCTCCAGCGGGGTCCATAAACACACGCTGAAATAAAGAGCTTTCCATCTTTCATTTATCACTCCTTTCATTCAGAATGAAATGGAAACTACCCTTGGCCCTGCCCAGTTTTACTGTATAATATATGCCTGCTATCATGACAGAGATCTAGTCCAGAAAATAACCCATGACCACTAAGGATGTGAATTACATTCCTTTTAAATAACAGAAAGGCACTGGAGAAAATCTGAAATACTTCAGGAGGTGACCAAGAGATGCTTTCCAACATTAGAGATTTTATTCTCCTAGTAAGGAAGAGTCATGTTGTACAACCATATAATCTCATCTCCTCAGTAAAGTCTATAAAAAATAGACCAACACATCTTTTCTTACACCTTGTATATTATGTTGATGTACGTCAGTAAGTATTAATTTCTGAAGTTGCTACCTTTGTGCAAAAATGGATTGGTATGGATAAAGCAAAAACCATCTTGGAGTGATACCATTAGAACTGACTTGCCCTGAATCAGGCCTTGTTGCAGTGCTCAGATGCAGTGTTTCAATTACAACAATAAAAGAACAAGGTTTCTAGATATTATTAATTAAAAATTTCGACTTAATCTCTGTGGAAGGTACAAAACCAACCTTGTCTTAGTTCTTTGAAAATCCTTGGCCCAGCCAGCTCGAGAGCTTGTTTTTAGAAGTTCACATTGAGGAGAAGTTATGTAGAAGGGAAACACTGAGAGTGGTGTGGACACACTGCCTAGCGTGTCATCCCTGCAGTCTGTGTATGAGGGGCCAGATCTGTACATGGGTGTGTGCTTGGCTCACAGAAAGCCAAATGGAGTCTGAGTGCTCACCACCCTTAGTTTGTCGGCCTTAGCTCCTTCTCCACTGGGCCCATAACCAGATCCATCATCATTCCCAAGGGATAACCCTTTTCCACACTCAGAGAGGAAGCATGGAGACAAAGGGAGCTTGAAAAGGACCAGCCTCAAACAAAATTCTGCAGACTTTAAAAAAAGTAAGTTTTTGCAGGTGAAAGGAAATCAATACAGCTGAAAGCAGCCAAATTGGTACATAGACCAAGCTAGAAGAACTTTCTATTTGAATTATTTTTATTTTTCTAATAAGGAAAAGTCAGCTGCATGACAAAAATAGCATATAGCTGTGACGTGAATGAGCCACTGTTCCCATCTTGCTGAGAACTCACTGGACTCTGCCTGCTCCAGAGGGCTTTATAATATCAGGTAATACTATAGCCTAACATTTTGCCCATGACGTCTTTACAAGAAAAGGGACTTTGAGTTCCTGCTAGTGCGTATGTCTACCAAACAAAAAACAGCAGGAGAAAATTGTGCTTCTGTCTTACACTGCTAGGGTTTCAGTAATTGGGGCAACCTTGTGCCAAGGGAGTAGGAACCAAAATCACGCACCCAAGCTTTCCAAATCAACATCAGCAAAATTTATTGCACTGTTTGTCCAGATCCAACCTTAGCAACTGAGGCTTCGTAACCTATGATTCATCTGAGCTGATAGTAAGCTGGAGTAATAGAAAACAGTTTAAACCACTGAGAAAAGAAATAATTATCATGCGGACACTGAAATGTACAAATTATCATCCCAATTTTATCAAGTGTGTAACTGAATAAACTGAACTATGAATCAGTACCATGGGCCAGTGTCCACTCATGTCTTCAAGAGAGAAACTGCTTCTTCCAAACTGCACACTGATTCAATTCACCCTTGATAAATAACAATGGGCTTTAAACACTGCAAAATACCCAGATGCATGCTTGTGGGCTATATCTTCTTCGTTGATTTGTTGGCAGGCAAGTAGTAAATGGAGTGCTTCCCTTCTCCAGACAATATGTGATCTCTGTAGACCTCTGCGAACAGCAGATGTAAAAATCAGTGCCAGCTAGAATTAAATTATTTTGAATCGGACGATGGTTCAGCAAAACCTGCACCTTTCACACCAAGGGCTTCTTCAATGGATTACTGGTAGAAGGCAGTACAAATTTGGTTTCACTGCTCACTTTAATGGTATTTAAATCTTCACAGATATGGATATAAAGGCCCTTGATAGCTATTTATGACCTTTCTAATACTGCACTTAAATTCATAGATGTGTTTAGGTTGGAAAAGAATTCTAGGATCATCCAGTCCATCTGTTAACCCAGCACCACTGTGTTCACTACTAAACCATATTCCCAAGCGCCACATCCACAGCTTTTTTGAACACTTTCAGGGACTGTGGTTCCACTACTTAACTGAATAACCTGTTCCAATGCCTGACAACCCTTTAGGTGAAGAAATTTTTCCTAAAATGCAATCTAAACTTCCCCTGNNCCTGGTCAGTGACAAGTTGAATCTGAGCCAGCAGTGCCCTGGCAGCCAGGAGGGCCAACTTTGTCCTGGGGGGCATCAGGCACAGCATCGCCAGCCGGGCAAGGGAGGGGATTGTCCTGCTCTTCTCTGCTCTGCTCTGGGGTGGCCTCACCTCGAGTGCTGGGGGCAGTTTTGGGTGCCACAATGTAAGATAGACATTAAGCTCTTAGAGAGTGTTCAAAGGAGGGCAGCAAAGATGGTGAAGGTCCTTGAGCCCTGAGTATGAGCCCTATGAGGAGTGGCTGAGGTCACTTGGTCTGTTCAGCCTGGAGAAGAGGAGACTGAGGGGAGATCTCATCAGAGTCTGCAGGTTCCTCATGAAGGGAAGAAGAGGGGCAGGCACTGATCTCTTCTGTGTGGTGACCAGTGGCAGAACATGAGGGAATGGCCTGAAGTTGTGTCAGGGGAGGCTTAGGTTGGATACTAGAAAAAGGTTTTTCACCCAGAGGGTGTTTGGGCACTGGAAGAGACTCTCCAGGGAAGTGGTCACAGCACCAAGCCTGAGAGAGTTTAAGAAGTGTTTGAACAACGCTCTCAGGCACACGGTGTGACTCTTTGTCCTGTGCAGGGCCAGGTGATGGACTTCAATGATCTTTGTGGGTCCCTCTGACTCAGCTGATTGTGTGATATTAAACAGAACTGGCCGCACTACTGAGCCCTGAGGAACACCGCCTGTGATTCTGTGATCGAGTAGTCCCTAGTAACTAATAGCATCCGTGTCATTCTCATCTTTTAAAGTCTAGCTGCAATGTGATGCTCGGAGAGGCATATCAGTTACTCCATTTACAAGATTCAATACATTATCCGAAGGGTTTGACAGGCTTTGACTAGCACAGTTAAGTATTACAGCTAAGGCTTTTTTTTCAATAACAACCTATCCTAATCTGAAGTTAAATCCTAATCAAGCAACTCTTCCAGCTCCCATCATACATGAATTCCAGGCTTCAAGGGCAGTCATGGCCCTGAATTTGTCTTGTAGTCACAGATGAGACAACATACTAGGCTGGAACCCATTTGTTTCATTGTAAATTGAAGAATATCTGAACACAAATAGTGTAACAGGTGGGCTTACTTTTTCCTATGAGTCTTAAGATTTAAACCCAGTACACCAGTTTCTTACATCAAGACAGTTCTTTAGTATTTGCCAAATAGCTCTTAGAAGCAAAAGTGCAAAACCTTTGCTCAGAAAAATATGGGCAAATGGATGATGTTCATACAGTGCCTTCAGGCACCCATAGTACTTAAAAAATAAGCAACTGATTTAAGTAGGAAGATCCAGATCTCCAGAAAGTATATACTACTGTTTCTGAAATGGGTATATTTTAATATTTCTTTTTATGAACTGTCTTATAAGCTGCTTCTTACAGAATCTGGCACAAGTGGAGGATTCATGTTAATGTACAATCTGGACTTTTGTAAACTATGTCAGTAATTCTGTTGTGATGACAAGACTTCACTTGAGACATAAAGGAAGGTTCTGTCTGTGAATACTTAAACTGAAAAAAAAAATTAGTCTTGTATCTGGACAATTCATAGAAGAGTAGAATTCTATAGAGAGATCGGAGAGGAGACATTGCTAGGTCACCTAAGAAAGAAATTCTGAGCCCGGAGGACAGAGTATGAAAAGATGTGTAAATAAAGATTAAAAAGCAAATATAAAGAGAAAGGAGTGCCCAGTCTCAGGAGGGAGCTGCACAAGGTGAACTTGCCAAGAGTGAGAAAAGAGACATCACATACATTTGATATAATGACATTTTCTACTCTGCAAAACACAGTTGAGATATCCAGGTTTGACAACCACAAGACATTTATGGCAGACCTGAGAGAGTTGAGAGGTTATGCATACTCTGGGAGATGTTCCCATAAGGAGATGGCCGTGGCACTATGGGCTCCTATGTCTCCTTTCCCATTTGAGGATTAGGATTATCCACCTCTACAGATTTACTACAGCTATGATCTTTTACTTGGGTCTTGTATGAACTCCTCATGGGCTGCTTTTGACCCAGAAGTCACACTATACCACTGAATCTTTTAACACTCTCTAGCTGTGGCATTCTAGAGACAGTGGAAAGGTCCCAAAAGTATCTCAAGCACAAGAAAAGGGGGAAAAGGCACTGAATGTCTGGAACTATTTGTGATATTACTTTTTTTCATTTATACACACATACATATATGTATATATATGCACATACATATACCCATACATAGTGGATTTCATAGAATCCTAGAACGGTTTTCATTTGAAGGCACCCCTAAAAATCTCTAGTCCAACTCCCCTGCCAAGGGCAGTGGCACCTTCCACAAGATTAAGCTGCTCAAAGTCCTTTCCAACATATCCTTGAACACTTCCAGTGATGGGNGGAAAAAATCAACATCTACCCACTCTCATTTTCATACCATTGCCCCTCATGCTGTCACTACAGGCCTTGGTGAAAAGTCTTTTGTCTTTCTCAAAGTCTCCTTTGTATATGGAAAGGCCACATGAGGGTCTTTCCAGAGCCTTTTCCAGACTGAACAGTCTTTCTTCATAGGAGAAGTGTTCTAGCCCTCTGACTATTTTGTGGTCTTCCTCGGCACCTGCTCCAACAGGTTCATGTTTTTCCTATGCTGAGGACTTCAGAGTACTGGATGGAGTACTCCAAGTGGGGTCTCACCAGAGCAAAGTAGAGGAGAATTGAATTCCTCAACCTGCTGGCTGTACTTGTTACAATTGGCTTTCCATACTGCAAGTGCACACTGCTGGCTCACGTCCCGTTTTACACTCACCAGTGTAAAATACCCAAATTCCTTTCTACAGGGCAGATCATTCTGTGATTCTATGATTCTCAATTCATTCCTCATGTAGTCTGTACTGGCACTGGGGATTGTCCTCACCCAGGTGCAGGACCTTGCACTTGTCCTAACTGAGCTTCATGATCCTCACATAAGTCCACCCTTCAAGCCTGCCGAGATTCCCCTGGATGCCATCTTTTCTCTCAGGTATGTCAAGTGCATCACTGTATTTATGAAGATGTTAATCAGTATCGGACCCAGTATGTACCCTTGGTCTTTGAGTCTTTGAGTGGATGTCCAGCCTTCCTTACCCATCTAACTGTTCATCCATCAAATCCATATTCACTCAGTTTAGAGGCAAGAATGTTGTCGGGAGGTGCTTACAGAAGGCCACAGAGAGGGTATTTGTAGCTCTTACCTTGTCCACTGATGCAGTCACTTCATCTTAGAAGACCACTAGATTACTCATGCAGGATTTGCCCTTTGTGGAACTTGGTTGACTCTGTATAATCACCTCCCTGCCTTCTGTATATTTCAAAACATCTTCAAAGATGATCTGATCCATGATCCTGAAAACAAAGGTAGTGCAGGGGATGAACCTCCTACTGGAAAAACTATCTGCCTGATTATGGTGTCTCCTCTACCAGATAAGTATTTGCTTCCTGAATTTTTACCCTACTCCCTGTAATGGGAGACTATCATCACAGTTTTGACTCTCTTGTGGCTTAAAGGTAACAGTTGGAATCAGATTTGAATTGCGTCTTGACATTTCAGATTATTGTGTCATTAAATAATTACCAGCCAAAACAAATAGTGAGTAAATGCTTTGTGTTAATTGGACATTGGAGGTGTGACAGTAGAGAAGAGGCTGGGAAAGCAAGAGCATTTCAAATGTTGATATTTGTGTGGTAACCCAGCAATTTGCTTGCTTCCTGAATGGTGGGGACATACAGACTAATTTTTCTTTTTGAAAGACTTCATTCTTTTCACTTTATGCTAAAATACTCCAAATGTGCAAAAGCAGGCAAAGTTTGAAGGGAATGTCAGCAGATGTTTACATGAGAGACCAGAAATTATAGAGCAAGCTTGAGTGCTATTTTCATTTCAAAAGTGTGATACACTTGACTCTATCTCTCAGTCTTTTGAAGAGAATTAGGTCAAGAAGAAAATGTATTTCTCAAGGACCTACTTAGGAAAGCCTTTTACTCAACAATGATGACAACATAGACACTACGCTTATTTTAACAGACAGCGTATGTTGCAATGCTGAGCTTCTCAGCACCTTGATGATAAGATGGCCAAAAGACACAACACCCTGAGAGGGAGAACAACACTGCCGAGAGGTAGAACAGTGGTATGTGGTAATCACCGTTCACATGATCTGCGTGAAGCTCCAGACAGTTTGGGGCTAAGGGATATGAAAGCCTGNCATTATATCCATCTGTCTTCAGCCTACTCCTGTCCCTATTGCCATGGAGCTGGGCTGTGGTTTCTCTTTGTTGTCAGTCCCAAGCTGGCACAATGGTCTCCAACCTGAGTCATTAATAACAATTACTGTAAGGGCAGCTGCCTTGTTCTCTTTTTCAGAACTTCAGTATGGAGGGTAATAGATGGCTTCAGACTGGCTTCCTGCCAAGTGGGGTCCATTGTTTTCATCTGTGATACACAAGAAAGAAAATAATGGGGTTAAATGAATTTGATTAGACCAAGCGCAGCGTAGCATAATATTTAGGCTCTAATTTTGGTCTTCCATAGTACGGTTTTACATCCCTGAAATTGGCTTTAACCATGGATTTAAGGCTTATTTAGAAAGTCAGTGACTCCTTTTAAGCTTTCCAACCTCCATCTAGACTCCCTCAGTGATGGGCATGTTGAGTTTATTTATATTATATATATTTTATAAGTTTTTAAAGAAAAAATAGAGATCTGTTATTTCCAGACGCTGACATTTTTGCAGCTTGGCAAAGCAGTGAGTATTTAATACAGAAATTCTTCCTCCTAAAAGATGTCACGTGCTTTTTTTTCCCTTCTCATCTGCATCTGTAGCATCTTTTGCCAAGTTTTTAAAGAAAAAATAGAGATCTGTTATTTCCAGACGCTGACATTTTTGCAGCTTGGCAAAGCAGTGAGTATTTAATACAGAAATTCTTCCTCCTAAAAGATGTCACGTGCTTTTTTTTCCCTTCTCATCTGCATCTGTAGCATCTTTTGCCTGTTCTGCATTTGTACCAGTCACGTAAGGCCCACACACAAGCATAGCAAAATGCTATAAAAGAATCAAACAAAGAAGAATGGAAAATGTCATACACAGCTCTTCATCACATACAAGAGACCCACAGTGTGCACCAAGGAAGAAAAATTTTGCTGAGAGAAAAGGAGAAAAAATTTGACAGCTTAATATATGTACTAGTAAAGTCAGTGGAAAAAATCCAAATTATTTTAATCAGTGCTGATGTGTGTTTCTGTCTTTTATTACAGAGATTTTAGGTTCTAAGACCTATTTAGGACTCTGGCTGACAGAGTCCCTTGGGAGGCAATACTGAAGGGGAAAGGAGTCCAGGAAGGCTGCACGTTCTTCAGGAAGGAAATCTTAAAGGTGCAGGAGCAGGCTGTCCCCATGTGCTGAAAGATGAGCTAGTAGGGAGGAAGACCAGCCTGCCTGAACAGAGAGCTTTGGCTGGAATGGGAGGAACAAAAGAGCTTATCACCTTTGGAAGGAAACTCAGGAGGACTACNTCATCTTAGAAGACCACTAGATTACTCATGCAGGATTTGCCCTTTGTGGAACTTGGTTGACTCTGTATAATCACCTCCCTGCCTTCTGTATATTTCAAAACATCTTCAAAGATGATCTGATCCATGATCCTGAAAACAAAGGTAGTGCAGGGGATGAACCTCCTACTGGAAAAACTATCTGCCTGATTATGGTGTCTCCTCTACCAGATAAGTATTTGCTTCCTGAATTTTTACCCTACTCCCTGTAATGGGAGACTATCATCACAGTTTTGACTCTCTTGTGGCTTAAAGGTAACAGTTGGAATCAGATTTGAATTGCGTCTTGACATTTCAGATTATTGTGTCATTAAATAATTACCAGCCAAAACAAATAGTGAGTAAATGCTTTGTGTTAATTGGACATTGGAGGTGTGACAGTAGAGAAGAGGCTGGGAAAGCAAGAGCATTTCAAATGTTGATATTTGTGTGGTAACCCAGCAATTTGCTTGCTTCCTGAATGGTGGGGACATACAGACTAATTTTTCTTTTTGAAAGACTTCATTCTTTTCACTTTATGCTAAAATACTCCAAATGTGCAAAAGCAGGCAAAGTTTGAAGGGAATGTCAGCAGATGTTTACATGAGAGACCAGAAATTATAGAGCAAGCTTGAGTGCTATTTTCATTTCAAAAGTGTGATACACTTGACTCTATCTCTCAGTCTTTTGAAGAGAATTAGGTCAAGAAGAAAATGTATTTCTCAAGGACCTACTTAGGAAAGCCTTTTACTCAACAATGATGACAACATAGACACTACGCTTATTTTAACAGACAGCGTATGTTGCAATGCTGAGCTTCTCAGCACCTTGATGATAAGATGGCCAAAAGACACAACACCCTGAGAGGGAGAACAACACTGCCGAGAGGTAGAACAGTGGTATGTGGTAATCACTGTTCACATGATCTGCGTGAAGCTCCAGACAGTTTGGGGCTAAGGGATATGAAAGCCTGGAGGAGGATCAGGCAGCAAGAGAAAATAGCACGTGAAGGAGACAAGGGAAACCTGAGTTGGGCCTGAGACAGCACACAGTGCTGTATGACTCCCAGGGTCACAACACAGCGTCTGTCCCCACCTTGATACAGCAGAAGCCCCTTCCATATGTTTGTCCCTTTTACTGTTTTTCCCCTTAATAAACAGAAAACCAAAGCCTGTCACAAACTGAACCAAGCAGCACTACAAAATTTTTTTCCCCGGTGTAAAAACCGCCTCTTGTATTGTAAGGGCTGCCTCTCCATCCTTTCATTTCAACCTTGAGACAGGTTTTGTCAGAGCAGAGCCAGTTACAAGTAAAACAGAGTAGGTACAATCACTTTGGTGTTCACCAGTGCAAATCACTGTTTCTGCTAGCTAGAATAGCTCCAGCTAATTTGAAAGCAAGAGCTAATTTTCAGCAAAAATGTGTGAAATCTGCAGGCATCTGACAAAACTAGAACAGATTTCCAAAAACACTGAAAATAACCTTACCATGAATGTTGTAAGAAGTCTGGGAATGGAGTTTGGGCAGGGCCTGGGCTCAGACCAGGGCTTGCTGGGGAACAGCTGGGGCTGAACCTGTGGGCAGTTCACCCTTGCACTGCATCGTGCCTAGGGATGCAGTCCTCCTGGCCACTTGTGCACCCACTCCAGTGGGGTGGCCAACCTCACATCTGCCTTTTCCAGCCCACGAACACAGTGCAGGACACATCAAAGAAATGGCACAGACAGATGCTGCCAATTACAATTGTAATTCTTGTTCTCATTTAGTATATACTGATGTCTCATCTTAATAACGTCCATGACAAAATAACATATTTTTTTAAAAAGACTACACTGCCCTGCTTCCATTATATCCATCTGTCTTCAGCCTACTCCTGTCCCTATTGCCATGGAGCTGGGCTGTGGTTTCTCTTTGTTGTCAGTCCCAAGCTGGCACAACGGTCTCCAACCTGAGTCATTAATAACAATTACTGTAAGGGCAGCTGCCTTGTTCTCTTTTTCAGAACTTCAGTATGGAGGGTAATAGATGGCTTCAGACTGGCTTCCTGCCAAGTGGGGTCCATTGTTTTCATCTGTGATACACAAGAAAGAAAATAATGGGGTTAAATGAATTTGATTAGACCAAGCGCAGCGTAGCATAATATTTAGGCTCTAATTTTGGTCTTCCATAGTACGGTTTTACATCCCTGAAATTGGCTTTAACCATGGATTTAAGGCTTATTTAGAAAGTCAGTGACTCCTTTTAAGCTTTCCAACCTCCATCTAGACTCCCTCAGTGATGGGCATGTTGAGTTTATTTATATTATATATATTTTATAAGTTTTTAAAGAAAAAATAGAGATCTGTTATTTCCAGACGCTGACATTTTTGCAGCTTGGCAAAGCAGTGAGTATTTAATACAGAAATTCTTCCTCCTAAAAGATGTCACGTGCTTTTTTTTCCCTTCTCATCTGCATCTGTAGCATCTTNCTAAGGAAAAGATCATTTAAAATAGGAACGCAGAGAAAACACCTTCAACTGCTTTCTTTTTACAATTCTGTGATTACTAGAGAGCTTTGGCTGGAATGGGAGGAACAAAAGAGCTTATCACCTTTGGAAGGAAACTCAGGAGGACTACAAGGATGATGTGAAGTTATGCAGGGAGAAAATTAGAAGGGTCAAAACCCAAACTGAATTTAATCTGGCCACTGCTGTAAAGACAGCAAAAAATGTTTCTATAAACACATCAGCCTCAAAAGGAGATCTAAGAGCAATCTCCATCCTTTGTTCGATGTGGGAGGAAACAGAGTGACAAAAGATGAGGAAAAGGCTGAGGTATTTAATGCCTTCTTTACCTCAGTCTTTAGTAGTAAGACCAGTTGTTCTCCAGGTACTCAGCCCCCTGAGCTGGAAGACAGGGATAGGGAGCAGAATGAAGCCTCCACAATCCAGGAGAGAATGGTCAGCAATCTGCTATGCCACTGAGACCCACACAAGTCTTTGGGGTCCAGTGGGGTCCACCTAAGGGATCCACCTGAGGGTACAGAGGGAGCTGGCAAAACTGCACACCGAGCTACTTTTCATCATTTATTAGCAGCCCTGGTGGAGAGATGGCCCTGTTGACAGGAGGCTAGAAAATATAGCCCACCTACAAGAAATGGCTGAAAGAAGGATTTGGGGAATTAAAAGCCTGACAATCTGACCTCAGTATGGGGCAAAGTCATGGAGCAGATCATCTTGTGCGCCAGTATGTGGCATGTGCAGGACAATTGGGGAACGAGGCCCAGCCACCATGGGTTTATGCATGGTCCTGCTTGACCAATATTATCCCCTTCTATGAAAGAATGATCCACTTAAAGGATGAAGGAATGGCTGTAGATTTTCTTCCTGGCCTTTCGTAAAGCCTTTGACACCATTTCCCACAGCGCTCTCCTGGAGAAACTGGCTGCTCATGTCTTGGACAGGTGCACTCTTCACTGGGTAAAAACCTGTCTGGATGGCCAGACCCAGAGAACCACAGTGGATGGAGTTACCTCCAGTTGGCAGCTGGTCACTAGTGGTGTCCCCAGGGCACAGTACTCCAGCCAGTTCTGGTTAATATCTTTACCAGCAACCTGGACAAGGGGATTGAGTGCATCCTCAGCCAGTTTGCAGCTTGGCAAGAGTGTTGATCAGCAGATCAGCCTTGATCTGTTTCTCTACAGATCCGCTGTTCTCTACAGATGCCTTCGTAGGGAAGGTTCCACAGAGGGATCTGGAGAGGCTGGATTGATGAGCCAGGGCCAATTGTATGAGGTTCAACAAGGCAAAATGGCAGCTCCTGCACTTGGGTCACAGGCATCTACACACTGCAGCCAGTGAGTGGCTGGAAAGCTGCTCAGTGGAAAAAGACCTGGGGGTGCTGGTTGACAGCAGCTGAACATGAGCCAGTATGTGCCCAGGTGGCCGAGAAGGCCAGTGGCATCCTGGCCTGTATCAGCAACAGTGTGGCCAGCAGGACAAGGGCAGTGATTTTTTTCCCTGTACTTGGCACTGGACTCAAATCCAGTTCAGTTTTGTGCCACTCACTACAAGAAGGACACTGAGGTGCTGGAGCAAGTCCAGAGAAGGGCAGTGGAGCTGTTGAAAGGTCTGGAGCGCAAGCACAAGTCTGATGAAGAGCAGCTGAGGGCGCTGGGGGTGTTTAGCTTGGAAAAAAGGCCCAGTAGGAATCTTACCGCTGTCTACAACCACCTGAAAGGAGGTTGTAGTGACATGTGGGGTCAGTCCCATCTCCCAGGTAATTTGTGATAGGACAGGAAGAAATGACCTCAAGTTGCAAGAGGTTTATATTGGATATTAAGAATTTTTTCTTCACCTAAAGGGTTGTCAGGCATTGGAACATGCTGCCCAGGGAAGTAGCAGAGTCACCCTCCCTGGAGGAATTTAAAAGATGTTGAGTGTGTGGCACTTGGAGACATGGATTCATGGTGGATTTCATGGTGTTAGAACAATGCTTGGACTGGATAATTCTAGAGTTCTTTTCCAACCTAAATGATCCTTTGATTCTATCCTTGCTTGGTGTCAGTTGGCATAATTCCATCTGTCTGCTCTTCTAAATGTGTAGCCCACATGAAATGCTAGCTTTATTTCAACATTGGGTTAACTGATTAAAGAAGAAATTCACTATATGAAATGCTCAAACAGAACACGAGGTTGAATCTGGCTCTGTTGCAGATGTAGAAACTCCACAGCAGCATTGTAAAACAGCTATTCATGTTTAAATGTTCTGGCAGAGAAAGAGAGGTTGTGGCATAGAAAATAAAAACCATTTTGAGCTTTTATAGAACCCCAGTGAGGCCATCATGGGGAAGTTTACATTTTCAGTTTTAAATATTCCTATTTTTCAATTCGCATAATTACTATAGCAAAAGGTATATAATTCTGCAATAACTGACATAACCTCTTTGACTTAATGAAATTGCTGTTGTATACTCTTGCTGGAAATCTATGAGGGTAAAATTTTGGGTAACAAGGATTTTTTGTGCCACTGGATTTGAGGAAGGCTATGTGGACTTCCTTACTGGATAGACCAACATCAAAGATGCTGAGGTACAACAGTGATTGGGTCTAGATCAATACACTACTAAATTAAGTAATGAATTAGGAAAACCACTGGGAAGATCTGGTCCATGGAGAATGACCCCATTGGGCCTTGTTCCTGTGGTCAACCATATGAAGCCAGGCTGGTATACTTAACGGCAAATCTCCAGGTTTGTTGGGTTTTTTGTTATTTATTGTTGAGTTTTGGTTGGTTGTTTTGGTTTTTTTAAAGAAGCAAAGATGTTCAAGGAAAATTAGTTTTTAATTCAGTAAATCAGCAACACTTACAGACATGCTTGGCCTATTATCTCAACACTACTCATGACAGCAAAAGAAACCATGTATACAGTTTTCTGTAGGTTTCACCTCCTCGCTAAGCATTTCTCATATCAAGGACTCTTTTTTTTTAATGTGTGTAGAGTCAGTCTGCCACAGTGAACTTCATCAAAACCTTATCAAAAGTTTTAGGGCAAGCAGAAATAAGTGAGTGCACTTTTCTACCTATTAGGACCTCTAGGACTGTCTATTCACAGCAGCACTGAACTGGTTCAACTGGTCACATATCACTGACTGTACAAAGAGGAAAAAAAAGTGAGTAATGCTTTTCCCTACCACTGAGACAATTGAGAGGTCTGACATGAGTCTAAAGTTTCCTGACATCTTCTTTCCTGCTATGCAGACTGTCAGTGGAATAACAAATGCTTTTCTACATTAAATTAGGGTGGTAGGTTTTTTATATCTTCCAGCGGGTGCTGTGGATGGATTTGTAACCACCTCAAGTAGCTGAAGGACGTTTAAGAGCAGATGTTTAGGCATAAATTTCCCTGTAATGTAAGACGTTGCCCAGCTGTAAAACCTATTCTTGCTGGAAAAAAACCACTGTGAGGTATCTGAGGATCTTCTGGAATTATGGTTACTATAAATTCAGAGTAGGAAAGCTCCTTGGTTGGGTTTGAATAGGGGAAACGGCACTTGGTCTTCTTAGACGTAATGGAATTTGTAATCAGAGACAATCTGCCATCACCATTTCATCCTGTAAATGTAGAGGCACTTGTATAAAAACAAGTGTAAAAATAGTGCAGCTGAAGGACATAAGGCAGCAAGATGATTTGTGGCTGTCCCTATAGCTTCCTGTTCATGTAGCATGAAGGAAGATAAAATGTCAAAACAGAACCAAGAAAAGAAAAAGTGAGGAGAAGGGCCATCCTTTCTGTCTCGGGAGCAGATTTACCCTCCCAACAGCAGAGACCAGCTCTGGGCTCTCTGTGTATTTTGTGGAGAAGCTTGAGGTAAAAAAAATCTCATGAAACTGCAAACGTGGCAAAGCCTCCTGAAAAGTAAACACCGCACAGATAAAAACAGGTCCATTGAGTATTTTGAGAGGAAGAAAAATATCAGTTATCTGAAGGAAAGCAATTTATTTCTCTTTCTGAAAACTAAATGAGGGTTTCTCACTAAGCAGCTCAGCAAGCTGCAAAACATGAACAATCTCAAAGAATCAGGGGCTGCCGCTGGTTTGCTGTGTTCAACAGGAGTGCTTGGTCTGCTCCAAGGAACAGGAATATTTGGGGAAGAGCCCACCACTCCCATCAAACCTGCGTCATTTCTAACTCCCTTCTTCTATCTCCTGGGTTCTGTGAAGCCACAGCAGCAGAAAGAGAGGGCTGCTGGGGAGTGCCTGCATCCTCTGGATTAGTCACCCTGTCTGAGCAAGTGACAGCCACATTAACCTTTATAGTCCCTGCAGAGACATTTTGACCTCTGTCAGTTGCCTGTGGCACCAAGCTGCTCTTGTCAGCTCCTGTGCTCTTTGCTGTGTGTTGGAACGCCCCTGCTGGGGAATTCCCCATGTCCCTGGTGCAACACAGACATCGAATTGCAGGTGCTACCAGTTCCCCCTGCAGGTACCAGGGAGAGAAATGGAAGCATACAGGTCCCTGTACCTAATCCCATGAGGATTTCAATTTGACAAGAAGTTACAGCAATGTATCCCTGGTGGCAAGTGTGGTAAAGGCCTGGCGAAGTTGGGAAATGCAGCTCTAGGGGAGGGTGAGGTTGCTGAGGAGTTGTCTGTCTCACTGAGGTGAGAGGGAGCAGGGGAGAACACCTGGTGCTGCAGAGCTGACTACTCTCCTTCTTCGGGAAGATGCTCCAAGTGATGTTCCCACACAGAATAATAGAATGGTTTG